>CAUYLG010077216.1:0-73146 GCA_963573385.1 Cacajao melanocephalus | reverse complement strand
CAGACCCATTTACTGCATCCATGGAGTGCACAGGCTGGTGGGGGAGATGGGCTATATATCCCTGAACCAAATTATACCCAGACGAGTGCCCAGCGCCTAGCATGGCACCTCTCAGGCTCCCATATCTTTTTTTTTTTTTTTGATGGCGTTTCTCTTTTATTGCCCAGGCTGGAGTGGAGTAGTGAGATCTCGGCTCACTGCAACATCCGCCTCCGAGGTTCAAGTGATTCTCCTGTCTCAGCCTCCCGAGTAGCTAGAATTACAGGCATGCACCACCATGACCAGCTAATTTTTTGTATTTTTAGTAGAGACGGGGTTTCTGTATGTTGGGTCAGGTTGGTCTCAAACTTCTGACCTCAGGTGATCCACCCACCTTAACCTCCCAAAGTGCTTGGATTACAGGCATGAGCCACCACGCCTGGCCAGGCTCCCATATTTTTGACAGATGTGCTTGGGCTCCTCGTAGGACCGAGGGACTTTGTTATCCACAGCACGGGCCCTGAAGTTGGCTGGTACCTGATGAGATGAATTATGAACATATATTAATATATTCAGTTCATCAAAACAGTCCCTGAATACGCCTCTGTGCAGAACTTGTGCTAGCCTCTGGGGACGCAGGGCTGGTCAAGCTGGCTGGGCAGAGGGGATGAAAACATTGCGTTATACACATCTGTAGAATATGTCGCAATGGGAGAAACCTTCGCACAGCTTCTCATGAGCCCAGTGAATCAGGCAGAGCAGGTATCATTGTCCCCATTTTATAGATCAGGAAACTGAGGTCCAATGAGGTGAAGTGTCTTGCCCAGGACACTCGGTCAGGACATGACATGAACACAGGACTGCCTGACTTCAAATCCAGTGCTCCTTCCCCTGCAGAGGAGAAGGGGCCCCCGTAGCAGTGGGAGAGGCCCCAAAGCCCCCAGCTACCCCCAAGGACCCCATCACACTCAACTGAGACTCTGGCTAGGGGAAGGGCAGGCATTTTACCCTATCTCCTGTGTTCCATTCAGAAGGTTCCTGTCTGCAGCTGAAGGGTGGAAGGGACTCTGGACAGGGTCACTAGAGACCCTGCTCTGCTCTTTACCAACAGGGCGGTGGGAATCTGGCGCATGCTCTCTGAGCCTGCGTTCTTCTCTGTAAATGAAAGGGTTGGACTTGATGACGGCTAGGGAGCATTTCAGGCCCTGAGGGCCGGCCCTGTGGCCCCTGGGGGCCTAGCTGGGAGGGAGGATTCATCTGAGAGTGGCTCAGAATGAGACTCCTGTTCCAGCCCCAACTGGGAGACTTGGTCCCTGGCTGATGGTGAAGTCTCTACTCACAGTGAGCCGAGCCAGGGAGCTGGGGAGGGAGGATATCTTTGCAGGCCACTGGGATCCCTACAGTGAGGCCAAGGGGCCAGGATCTTTCTGCTGTCTCCCCTCCCTGCCCAGTGCCCTTTGCATGGACTGTGGGACAGTGCTCCAGGCAGCTGGAATGAGATAAGGTGTGTGTGGCAGTGAGGGATCCAGGTTCTCCTCTTTCCAGACCTAAGGTAGCAATGCACTGCCCACCCCCTTAAAGTTAGAGGTGGCTGTGTGACCGGCATTGTCCAACAAAATGTGTCGGCAAGCAGCCACTAGCAGGACAGGGGTGACTTGGGACCCGGGTGGGGACGACACAGAGCAGAGCCCTCCCATCCACAGGCATGCAGTGTGAGCAGGAGCTAGCCAGCCCTTCGCTGTGTGGGGCCACCAAGGGAGCCACTGAGGGAGCCACTGAGGCTTTGGAGTTGTCTGTGGCTGCAGCGTACCCCGGTATCTCCAGACTGATGTCACAGGTTCTGTGGGAGGGGCCAATGTGGGAAGCAAGAGCCTGCACAGCCCTGGAATTAATGAACGAGTGCTAATGAGCCCTCCCTTCCTCCCTCCCTCCCTTTCTCATTTTCTTCCTTTTCAAAATATATTTATCCATCTATCTATCTGTTCATCCAAGGATTCAAACCCAGGTCTGCTTGACTAGGAAGGCCGGCCATGGTGCCAGTACAATTCTTTGGAGAAGATGCCCTTCCCTCTGCCTGCCTGAATCTTCTCTGTCCTCCCTCCTCCAGGAAGCTTTCCCTGACTGTCCCCATGCCCAGCCAGGGTTGGGGGCTGGAGAGACCCACAGGGCCCTGATCACCACAGCTGGCCTATAAATGTGGCAACTGAGTCCCAGGCTGGAGGCACAGCTGCACTTTCCCAGAGAGAACTGAGGCATTGTGGGATTTTCCCAGCAGCAACCCCAGGACTCTGACTGCCCAGAATGGCCCCAAATTCACATTTCATCAAGACTCTTGTGTCTATATTGAACTTGGTAAACATGATCACCCTAGAAATGTGCCCTCAGCATCAGGACCCCACTCTTGGCCACTCCAGAATTCAGAGCCACTTTGGGGATCCACCCTGAAGCCCAGTTCTTTTGAAAAGGAGGAGGAGAAGCTCTTAATGTGGGGAAATTGGGTTTTAGTGAAATTGTCATCTGCTTGTTGGTGAAGAGAGACACTCAGGCCTCTGCTGTTTCCCCCGGGCTCTCCCCGGCGGCCCTCACTGGGGTACCGAGAAACACAGGCTTCTCTCAGCCTCCAGAGGCAGGCAGGGCTGCCTAGCGGTAAGTGCATGGGCTTTACAGGCAGACTGACTCTGCATGGTTCCTGAGCAGGAACTTCACATCCCTGAGCTGCTCCTCAGTTTTCACATCTGTAAAATCGGGAGTTTCCTCAGGTTGGAAGCTTGAGGTGAGAATATGAATAGACAGTGAAAGTGTGTGAAGCACCGGACACATAGTAGGTGTGCACTCAATTGCAGCTACTATCAGTGGTTGTATCCCTGCACTGGTGGGACTTCAGACGGTGACAATAATACAGAGATCTGGTGGCAGGAGTCTGTCTGGTGGCAGGAGTCTGGGTGGCAATTATATTTCTGAGCTGTGTAAATCCAGCTCCCCTTGTGGAAGGAGCTTAGCCCCTGGGTTAAATGTTGGGACCAGGATCAAGTCCACAGTTAAACATATATTTCTTAGAGGGAGGGAATGATTTTTCTCTAAAACACCTACTGTGTGCCAGGCGTGGGGGTAGGCAGAGTGGGTGCATCATATCCCAGGAGCCTCCATGGGTTCTCAGCGGGATCATTCATCCCATTCTACAGATGGTACAACTGAGACTCAGAGAAGTTGAGGGACTGACTGGTGGAGGTCACGCAGCCAATTAAGGATGGAGCGCAGATTCCGGTCCAGGTCTCTGCCTGCCCCAACTCCCGTGCTCTTTCCCGCATGGATAGTGCTCGGGTCTCTGTGCTGGTCACTTCCCCCGGCACCACTGGAGGTCCGGTGTGACAGTCTGAGGGGAGCCCTGGGGCGTGGCTTTGGCGGCTACCTTGGCCGGAGTGCAGGCTGAGATCTGCTCTGGGGTGACTCGGTTGAGCTGCCTGGGGGTCCAAGGGTCCAAGGGTCCGAGGAAGGAGGCAGGATCTGGCTAGTGGGCAGCAGCTACAGAGTTGGCAGGTTTCATCCCAGCATCTTCACCTTCCTCCCCAGGGCCCTTTTCTCCTCCCTCCTCCCTTCACCAGGGACACCACCCCCTTCATTCTGAAGCCCACATCTCTGCTTCTTATTAGGGGGGGGAGTCAGTCCAAGGGCCCCTGGCCTTGAGTGAGGTCACACTCCCCATTGTATGATCAATGAAGGCCCAGGAATAGGAGGGGAAACTTGGCCAAGTGGCAGAGCCAGAACCAAGAGCTCCAGACTCCCTGCCTGGGGCTCCGTTCTCTAGACAACTACAGGGGTGTCTTATGTCCCTGGAAGACACCAGCTGGCTCCCGTGGAAAATGGGTACAGATGATCTGAAGTCAGAACTACCAAGGAGACCTCGGGCTACCCTGTCAGAACACCCACACTGCCTGGGGCCCCTCTTCCTGCCCTCCCCACGTTCGGGACGAGGTGTGTTCTTTCTTGCAGGAGTAAAGGGGCAGCAAGGCTTAATCCAGTTCCTCAACTGTCGTGGCGAAATTTCAGGCATGGTGGCACCTGGGCGGGGGAGAGGTTTTGGAGCTAGGGGATATTCCTGGCTTCTCCCCGGCCCTCCTCCACGGTGACCTTTGGGAAGGCTGACCAGGGCCCTTGTGCCAGGGCGGCCCTCCTCGGAAGACTGTTTCTGTGTCTTCCTGTTGCGGTTTTGACTCTGGAGAAATGCTCTGGCCTTGAACTCACCGAGGGCCGGCCCCATGTGAAGCTCGAAGTTTGTTCAGCCGTTTTGGGCTCCCGGTGGCCGGGAGCTCAGCCTTAAGCAAAGTCCAAACCGACCGCAGCTTTCCCGGGCGACTGTGGAGCGGACAGGCCTATTTATATGTGGTGGGTTTTATATCACCACTTCCCTCCACGCTCAGCTTGTGAAGGTTTTTCTCCAGAGGGTGGAGGCATGAGCTTCTTTCCACCATGACCCTCACTTTTCCTGGCCCCTCAGACCTGAGGGTGCCCCAGCTGGACAAAGGGAGGCAGGGTCGTGCGATGGTGAGGATGTGGTGCAGACAGACCTGGATTTAAGTCCTTTAAAAGGTCTTGGCTCCAATGGAACCTCCTTCATGAGGCCGTCCCTGCTCGTTTTATCGTCCTCACGGAACTTGCCACTATGGGGATAGTCTTGCCATATATTTATTTGTCTTACTGTCGGGTCTCCCTGGTTAGGATGCCCAGCTCCCTGGGCTTAGGGGCCATGTCTGTGCACAGGTATATCCTCAACGCCCAGATCGGTGCCAGGCATGCTGTAGGTGCTCAATAAAAGAATGCTGAACAAATGCAAAAACAGGGTGTGCCCCCTCCAACAGGGGTTCTCCAACCTCAAGCCATGTGGGAATGTGCCAGGGCACTTGTTAACTGCGAGCTGAGCATCTGACTCCCTGGGCCGGGGTGGGCAGGCCTCTGCGGCTGGGCAGGAAGCCGTCTGCTGGGAGACATGCCCCAAGGACCCTGGGCCCCAGAGCCCAGAGCGTGGCAGGACTGGGGCTAAGCTGTGGGCACAGCTCCCTAAACACTCTGTCTGGGGGTCTGGGAGGGAGCCCTGGCAGCAGGACTCAGAGGGGCCTCAGCTGGGGGCATCGGAGGATTTCCTCCTGCTCCCAGGTAAAGCCAGGCTCTCCTTCCATTGGTGTTTGTATCACGGATTTTACCTTCTTCAAGTTCTTTGTTTAATGCCAGTTCTCGCTGTTCGACCCTAAGCGTGCACGGACCCAGTCAGTGTCTAATTGCCCTAGGTCTAGGCAAGCAGGGCCCAGGCTTAACCCTGGACCTGGCTATGGTTACTCCTGGCCCACACCCCATCCCACAGGGTCAGGGGCCAAGGATAGGTGTCCACCCAGAGCCCAGACCACCCTCGCTTGTAGAGCACACTCTGGATGCTGGAATGGCCTGACCCAGAGGCCTGAGCCTGCACCAGGGCCTGTGTGGTTCCCTTCTCTGGGTGCATTCTCCTGAGGGTGGACTCCTCTGTGCTGCTAGGCCTGGAGGTGGCCATAGAGTCTATGGGGCGATGCAGACAGAGCTTGGAGGTGTGATGTGTGGGCTGGAGTGTCCACACACTGAGCCCGGGTGGGAAGGGAAAGGGGAGAGGGTGTAGCTGGGGCCTTCCTGGTACTTTTATTGTGGGTTTGCAAAAACTGAATCTCATTTCCAGTTGTATCCCTAGTGCCTCGCTTGGGGCCTGGTGCCTGGTGCCTGGTGCCTGGTGCCTGGCTCACCCGCTCCTGGCTTCTCTACAGGTTTCTCTGCTTCAAGCCTGTACCCCTGCCCCCCTTAGAAAGCAAGCAAGAGAAGGGCTGGGAAGAATGCAAATGTGTTATTTCCTGGCTTGTGTCTCAGTCCATTTGAGCTGCTCTAACAAAATAGCTGGGAGTAGGTAATTTATAAAGAACAGAAATGTATGGCTCACAGTTCTGGAGGCTGGGAAGTCCAAGAGCGTGGTGCTGACATCGGCGAGGGCCTTCCTGCTGTGTCTGCATGTGGCAGAAGAGCAGTGGAGAGGGAACCCACACTCCTGCAAGCTCTTTTATGACAGCATCACTCTATTTATGAGGATGGAGCCCTCATGACCTAAACAGCTCCCACAAGGTGCCATCTTCCAGTGCCGTTGTACTGGGGATAAGTTTTCAACACGTGAATTTTGGGAGGGGACAAAAACCTTCAATTCATACGTGCTTGTTCCTCATTTATTGAGGGCCTGCTGGTGTATCCAGACCTTTCTTAAGTTTCCACGTTTAATCCTTACGACATCCAGGGGTAGGTAATGTGTTCCCTGCCCTGTGATGCTCAGAGGAGTCAGGTGACTCACGCAATAAGAACCTTGCTCCTCTGACTCCAAAGTCAGTGCTCACAGGTTAGGGGAACTCATTTCTTAGCAAAGAGCATGTGGATGGGTGCACGTGCTGATGGGGGTGGTGAAGGACTGATGCAGGAAGAGGACATGGCTGTGAAGCTTGTCTTGAAGAGGGCAAGGACAGGTCTCAGGTCGCATAGGAGGATGGGGTCCATTAGGTGATCAGCAGTGCTGAGGGACAATGTGGGAGCTTTTCAGGCCCCCGTAAGCACCATTAGACCTCTCAGAGCCACCCCAGATAAACACTAATCAAATTTAAAAAGGGTCTGACTTTGCCATGCAGCATCAGTTTCAAACCTCTGGCTCCCTTCCAACCAGGTGGCTGCCCCCAAACTCAGGACTCATTACTGGAGGGGGGGCAGGGATCACACAGCCCAGCGGCCCTGGGGAAAGGGGTGAGGCCTCAGTGTCTCCTCAGGAGGGGGGTGATCCCTCTGTGTTCTCTCAGGAGAGAGGTGAGGCCCTCTGTGTCTCCCAGGAAGGGGATGAAGCCCTCTGTGTCCCCTCCCCCACCAAGAGAGGGGTGAGTCCCTCACTGTCCCCTCAGGAGAAGGGTTAGTCTCTAATTGTCTCCTCAGGAAAGGGATGGAGCCCTCAGCGTCCCCTCAGGAAGGGGATGGAGCCCTCAGCGTCCCCTCAGGAAGGGGATGGAGCCCTCAGCGTCCCCTCAGGAGGGGATGGAGCCCTCAGCGTCCCCTCAGGAAGGGCATGGAGCCCTCAGTGTCCCCTCAGGAAGGGCATGGAGCCCTCAGTGTCCCTTAGGAAGGGGATGAAGCCCTGTGTCCCTTCAGGAAGCAGACGAAGCCTCAGTATCCCCTCAGAATAGAGATGAGCCCTCTGTATCCCCTCAGGGCATGGTGGCCCTCCCAACAGCACCCTCGGTCAGTCAGTGTTGAATCCCATGCTGGCACTGCACTAATTTCATGGTCAGAACAGCTTCCGGGGTGGCTACAGCCGTCGTCCTCAGGCTGCATCACGAGTAACTTCCAGTAACTGTGGCTCAGAGAGGTGGAGCCACCGCCTGAGGTCAGGAAGCTGCAGGTAGCAGGGAGCGGGTTGGCTCAGGCCTCTCTGGCTGCCAAGGCAGGAGCGGTCCCCATGTGCCACCTGGGTGTTGCTGGACCTTGGGCAGTGTGGCTGGAGGATCGGAAGGGGTGAGTTCTGCACCTGGCTCTGTCCCCAGACTGACCAGAGGTGAATGTGTGGCATCTGGGGCTGTGGGGAGCTGAGTGGGCCAGGACCAGTGGGGGCAGGGGCTGGGGAGGGGTGGGAAACCCAGCCTGGCAGTGCCAACCCTAGCAGGAAGCACCTTTGCTTGTTCTGTCAGCCTGTGGACAGAGGGCAGCTGTGTGGAGTGGCTGCTGCCACCAGCCGGAGATGGTTTCTAAGGGCAGAGGGTAAACAGTCACCTTGGCTACTTGGGCGTGCCATGGGCGGTGGTGGGTCAGGTCTGGAATATTCCGGGAAGTGAAGGAAGGAAATGGGAGGCCTCGGGTTCTCAGAGTGAGGTGGAGGCCCTGAGCTGGAGGGCCCAAGAGGGCCTCTTCCGTCCTAGGAGGCCGCTACAGGAAGCCAGGCCCTGCAGGAGGGCTGGGATTCTCTCTTCCCCAGGGAGCAGGGTCCTGGTGACAGGACACCAGGGAGGCTTCTGCTCTGGGTGAGCCCGCTGTGTCCTGTGTGATGAGAGAGAAAGAGAGTGTCTGGTTTCTTACTGATCACGATTCCTTTCTGATCCCATGCCACGGGTTGTCCACTTTCCATTTCATTTATTCAGCCCACAGATAGTGATCAATCCAGGCTCTGAGCTAGGACTCGGGGTACAGCAGTGAAGACAAACACAGACTCTGTCTTCAAGGCACTTGCAGTCTGGAATTGCGAGGTGAAACCACCTTCAGCGAAGCAAAGCAAAACACAGGGCAGGGGGCGAGAATCATGTAATTGGGAGACTTTCAGGCACACTGGCTCCAGGGCAAAACAACATTTTTGGCCTTAGCTGCTCTCTGCCTCCTGCTTCTGCTTTCTCTGTCTGGGGCCTCATTCTCATCTGGGCCTTCTCCACAGGGCAGGGAAGGGGGCTGCCCTCACCAGTATCAACATCCGTATGTCCAGGCTTCATCCAGACCCGCTTCTGACACCATTTTCACGATTTCGTGAAATCGTTCTCCTGAGAAAGAGGCAGAAACAATGCGTCCACGAGTGGGAAGATGTACCTTCAGGGACCAATTTAACCCATTCTTAATGTAATTATCATGGTGACTGGGGCTACAAAGAAGTACTAGGTGAGATCAATAAATGCGGGTCTGGGGCTGGCCTCGGTGGCCACGCCTGTAATCCCAGCACTTTGAGAGGCCGAGGTAGGCAGATCACTTGAGGTCAGGAGTTTGAAACCAGCCTGGCCAACATGGTGAAACCCTGTCTCTACTAAAAAGACAAAAAAAAAAGAAAAAAAAGAAAAGAAAATTAACCAGGCATGGTGGCCAGCGCCTATAATCCCAGCTACTTAGGAGGCTGTTGCAGGAGAATTGGTTGAACTCGGGAGGCAGAGGTTGCACTGAGCTGAGATCACACCACTGCACTCCAGCCTGGGTGACCCAGTGAGACTCTGTCTTAAAAAAAACGAAAACTAATTAACTACATAAATAAAGACAGGTCTGAGAAATCAAGAAAGGCTTCCTTGAGCAAGTGGCCTATGAACGGAGATTTCAAGCGTAAGTGTGAGTGTATTAATCTGTTTTCACGCTGCTGATAAAGATATACCTGAAACTGAGCAATTTATAAAGAAAAACAGGTTTAATGAAGTCACAGTTCCATATGAGTGGAGGGGAGTAAGGCTGAGGAGGTCTTATAATCATGGTGGAAGGTGAAAGGCATGTCTTGCGAGAGAGAGAGAGAGAGAGAGAGAGAGAGAGAGAGAGAGAACCATTATATCTCGGAGACTTATTCACTCCCACGAGAACAGAATGGGGGAAACTACCCCCATGATTCAATTATCTCCCACCGGGTGCCTCCCACAACACGTGGAATGGTGGGAGCTACAATTCAAGATAAGCTTTGGGTGGGGACACAGCCAAACCATATCAATGAGTTAACTGGCCTAGGATGGGGAAGATAGTTCTAAGCAGAGGGAACAGAACTACCAAGAAGTTGGGCAAAGAGAGGAACAACTAGGGTCAGACCATTTGGGCCTCTCCAGGGAGGTGACAGTAAAAGTTTTGGAGATGCCTCGAGAGCAATAGGAAGCCACAGGAGAGTTTTAACTGGGAGTGACATCATGGAGTATAAGTTCTGTGGGATCTCCCTGGCTGTATTATGGTGGATGGATGGAGGGGACGGGCAGGTGCTGGGAGACCAGTTCGTTGGCCATGGTGGCAGCCCAGGCAGGAGAGAGCTTGAAGGAGGGAAATGACATCAGAGACAGAGAGAGGTGGATGATTTGAGATACGTTTTGGAGGTAAAATTAATAGGACTTGATGCTTGATTGGATGGGGGAAGGGGTAGGGAGAGAAAAACACTTAAAGGACAGCTTCTAGATTTCTGGCTTGCTCTGTAGGATCCCAATCCTACGGAGTGGGGATTGTTGCCGCTCATTTTTTTTTTTGAGACGGAGTTTTGCTCTTGTCACCCAGGCTGGAGTTCAGTGGTGCGATCTCAGCTCACTGCAACCTCTGCCTCCCAGGTTCAAGCAATTCTCCTGCCTCAGCCTCCTGAGTAGCTGGGATTACAGGTGCCTGCCACCACACCCAGCTAATGTTTGTAGTTTTAGTAGAGACAGGGTTTCACCATGTTGGCCAGGCTGGTCTTCAACTCCTGGCCTTAGGTGATCCACCCGCCTCAGCCTCCCAAAGTTCTGGGATTACAGGTGTGAGCCACCGTGCCCAACCTGTTGCCCCTCATATAGCAGCACTAGAAGCTGAGGCTCAGAGAGAGGGGATGACTTTCTCAGGGTAACAGAGCATGTGAGTGGTTGAGTCTGGGTTCAAACACAGGCCTGTCTGTCTTCAAATCACATGTTCTTCTTCTTTATAGTTCTCTTTTCCTGCTTTTATTTTCTCCATTATGGGTCTAAGAAATGAGTGGCAGGTTTAGAGAGGTTTGGGGAACCCAGTTCCCTGCTGAGGGTACTCCCAAGGCAAATGAGTTTTCTTGAGGGTTCTAGAAAGTCCACAGCCAGGAGCCCAGGTCAGAGGGCTGGTCAGAGGGAAGCGTAGGGGAAGATGACTCAGGAAGGACACCAGCCTCTTCTACCTCTGACAGCTAGGATATGCAAAGCTGCGTGTATCCCCAGGATATGTACCCAGGGAATTTCAGTGTCTCAGGACAAGCAGGGACTGTGGTCAGGCTTGGAGGCTGAATCCTAGGCAGGATCTTCACTATATTATTCGAGTCCCGATCCCAGTGGTACACCTTCTGTTCTTTTACCTCCATGGCATCCTGGGTTCCTAAGCCTGGTGCTCTAAGCCTGGTGGCTTCTGTGTTCTGGCTCTTTCCATGATTCATTGTCCTTGCTTGTAAAGTGTTGTTTGCAGTTCCTACCTTGCAGGTTAATTGCAAGGCTGAGATAAAGCCTTGGTACTGAGCAGGGGCCTGCAAGCCGCAATCCAGGATTAGAATTCTCTGATGCTGACCTTGGGGTTTGAACGCTACTGAGACAGTCAAGCAGGTTTCCCTGCTGGAGATTTTCAGATGGGAATTTCCAGAGGTGGGAATATTGCTAAGGCAGCTCCCTAGAGCACTTGCAAGAGGTGGCTGGCACCAGCGCCAGCCTGGGCATCTTCAATCTCTAGTCTTGTTCTCCATGGCTCAGCAAAACTTATTCTTCTCCAGGAAGCCTTCCCTGCCCACTGCAATCTACAGTACCCCTCCCCTGCTCCTGGCTTTCAATTCCCAATGGACCTGTACCTGCCATGGTTGTCTTCTCACTGATCCAGCCTTCCTGAATGACCCCTCCACTCCTAGCAAGTGAGACCAGGTTACCCAAGCAGCTGAATGACTTAGAGTCACTTAATCTCACTGTCCATCTGTTAACTCAGGAATCAATTTCCCAGAGCTTGTTGTAAGTATTCAATGAAATAATGCTTGGGAAGTGCCCAGAGATATTTCTGTGTAACACAGCAATAAATAGTACTTCCCGTGGGGTTGTCACTGTGGATTTGGGACTGTCTCCTTTCCAGATCAAGAACCTCACAGAAGCTGGGCACAAGGGCTCACATCTGTAATTCCAGCACTTTGGGAGGTCGAGACAGGAAGATCACTTGAGGCCAGGAGTACAAGACCACCCCAGGCAACATAGCAAGACTCCTTCTCTATAAAACATTAGCTAGGCATGGTGGTGTGTGCCTGTAGTCCCAGCTACTTGGGAGGCTGAGGCAGAAGGATCAGAAAGATCGCTTGAGCCCAGGAGTTGGGGGCTGTGGTGAGCCATGATTGTGCCACTGCACTTTGGCCTGGGTGACAGAGCAAGGCCCTGTCTCTAAGAAAAAGAGCCTCACTGAAGGTGGGGATTATACCCCAGTGAGTCTGGCAGGGTGCCTGACACATACACAGGAGGGGCTCAGTTAAGGCCTGTTGAGTAAATGTGCTTCTTTTCCTGCTGTCCCCAGCAAGATGCGAGTGGAGGTGAGGACAATGGCTTTTGGGGTCTGACAGCTCTGGCTTCAAATCCTACCTCTGACTCACCCTAGCGGTGGTGCTCCAAGTCACTTCATTTAACCTGCTTCCTGGTCTGCAAAACAGGAGTAGCAGGCCACATCGCAGGGTTCTGTGGCAGTTCACTAAATCATATAACTCATGCGTGTGCAGTGCTTAATACATCAAGGCAGCTGCCATGGTGATGGTTAATCCACCAATTCCCATGTCCCTGGCTGCCTGGGGCAGCGGGCCTGTGTGAGCAGCTTGTTGCCCAGTATCTACCCCTTCCCAGATAACCTTGATCTTGGTTTGGAGATCCATGTGGTTCCAGGGACTGACTCCACTTCTGATGCCAGGGAGGGGCAGGACTAAGTCATCAAGTGCATTTCAGTGATTGGTTTAAGGTTGAGCATAAGACCCAGACCTGTCACACCTTTGTCTTGGGAACTTCTGGCAAGTGTCTTGTGCCTATAAAAGAAGCCAGTCTTAAAAATGGCAGACCAAGTGAGAGAAAAATAACCGGGCTCTTGTTGGCACTGGTAAGCTGCTGGATCAAGCCTTTCCTGAAGGACCTTTCAATAATGTGGGCCCATAAATCACCTTTATTGTTTAAGGCTGTTTGAGTTGGGCTTTCTGTTCCTCGTAACCAAAATTACCCTTGTGGATACAGCCCATACATCCCTCCACCTTGTGTGGCTGTCACTTCCTTTCTGTGGGTGGGGCGACATCAGCTCAGGCCACATTTCCTCCATGAGCACATGGACTCTGTGAGAACCAGCTGACTCTGCTGCCTGTAGGAAACCAGACCACCCAGGAGCTGAAAGATTATAGAAACATACAGAAAACCAAAGCAGGGAAAAATCCAAGTGAGTGCTTCCAGAATAACCAAAATGGAAAAAAAAAAAAAAAAAAGAGGTGGTGGCAACTCTAATAGTGAAATAATTGACCATCATACTCAAAGTGGGTAGTCTTCTGATTGAGGAGGGTGGATCCCAATCAGAGCCACCTGAAGGGTGTGTCATCCTTGCAGGGAGTGTTCCTTACTCCTGGTTCCTAGCATCCACTCTCCTGCCGGCCACCATTCTGCTTTACTGGAATTATCTCAGGGGTCCCAGTCTCTCTTAGCTAAAGGCAGGCTAAACAGAAGCTCCTTCACTGGCACTGTACCTTGAGCTGAAGGGACTGATTTGTCCCTTCCTAGGCAGCATCCTTGCTGTACTACTGAGATCACCATCCCAATGGTGGGCCTTCTGTTCTTGCACCTCTGTAGCATCTGTGGTTCCCAAGCCTGGTGCTCCAGACCCCTGTGGATCCTGTGAGCTCCCAGTGGCCTTCCAAGATATTTCCTTTTGCTGAGGTTAGCAAAGGTCATTTCTGTTGCTTGCAACTAAAAAGTCCTCAGTGATACACCTGCTGAGGGGCTGTGACGCAGTGGGAGAAGGCTCTGTTGTTCATTGAGAAGCCTTGTCAATTTCCCATGAGACTCTGGCTGTGCACTCACCAGGTCCCTTCTTGGGAAGGCCAAGTGGAGTAGGAATGGGCCTCTGGTTCATATTCATAGTGCTTCCGGCATTGTCTGCAGGCTGAATACGTAACACACATGAAGGTATTGATGCTGAAGTGATGACTAAAATACAAATCAGTTTCAAGGAATTCCTGAATTCACATTAAATAAATTATCATTAGATAATTTCTCATATAAGCAATACAAAATTGTACAATCTGGGAAAATGTTCACATGGAGACGGCATGCTTCTCTTGAGAATGTTAGAACCACAGCTGTGGGGGTATGATGAGCAGAGGGCGTGTCTTTTAGGACCACAGTGACACTCCATCCTTCATGCGTGCCAGGACTCACTTCCCCTCCTTCCAAGACAATACCTAAAGAATGGTATTTGACACAGATCTGGCCAATCAGAGTATTGGATTTCCCTGGCCATGGTGATTGGCTCTGGGATGGGGAAATGACCCAATCAGAGCCAACGAGAAGCCATGGGAATGACTGGGTGGCCTGACTTTGACTTCACTTTGTAAAGCTTTAGGGGTTACCTTTGTAGGGACTGGAGATTTGAATCAGAGGGAAGTTTCTTGTGTGGTTTCTATTAGATTCTTCCTGAAAGTGCTCCTGGAGGACTGGTGGCCATGTGGAAATTCAGCTGATGCTCACTGAACTCCTGATTTTGGCTGGGTCCTATACTAGGTCTTGGGGCTCCACAGATGGCTCCATTCCTGAGAAGCTCCCAATCTTGTGGGAAGCAGACCCCTAAGCAATGAATCCTATGTCTCAGCATGAAGCATCACGAGATGCATGAGATGCTCCTGGGACATAAAGGAGAAAGACTCCAACTCTGCCTGGCAGGTTGAGAAGGGCTTCCTGGAGGAGGTGGTCCTTGGCTGGAGCCATGATGGATGAATAGAAGTTCGCTAGGGTTGGGCACAGTTGCTCACATCTGAAATCCCAGCACTTTGGGAGGCTGAGAGGGGTGCAGATCACTTGAGGTCAGACATTCAAGACCAGTCTAACCAACGTGGTGAAACCCCATCTTTATTTTTAAAAAATACAAAAATTAGCCAGGAGTGATGGCATATGCCTGTAGCCCTAGCTTCTCAGGAGGCTGAGGCAGGAGAATTGCTTGCACCTAGAAGGTGGAGGCTGCAGTGAGCCAAGATTGAGCAACTGCACTTCAACCTGGGCGACAGAGCGAAACTGTCTCAAAAAAAAAAAAAGTTTGCTAGGGAAAAAAATGGTTTTTTTTCCCATTTTATAAGAGTAGGGATCCAATAAGTGCTCTCTAATTGAAAGAAACCACAGTGTAATGATAAAGGGCAATGTCACTGCGGACAGCTAAAAAGTCTGCCTCAAGCAGTGGCCCTAAACCCCAGCTGCCCACCACAACCATCAGGGATGCTTTGACGATGTAGGCTGCCTGGACCCCAGGCCCAGAGTTTCTGACTTCTTAGGTCCAGAGTGAGGCTCAGTGGCAAAATATTCTAATAGCTATTCAGGTGATTGTTTTTTCTTTCTTTTTTAGAGACAGAGTCTCACTCAGTTGCCCAGGCTGGAGTGCTGTGACTTGATCATAGCACATTCCAGCCTCAACTTTCTGAACTCAAACGATCCTTCTACCTCAGCCTCCCAAGTAGCTGGGACTATGGGCGCATGCCACCGTGCCTGGCTGATTAATTTTTTAAAATTATTTTTTGTAAAGACAAGGTCTCACTACCTTGCCTGGGCTGGTCTTGAACTCCTGCCTCAGCCTCCCAAAGTGCTAGGATTATAGGTGTGAGGCACTGCACCTGGCCTGCCCAGTGATTCTAATTGGATTCTTTTTTTTTTTCTTTTTTAAGCCAGAGTTTGCTTTTGTTGCCTAGGCTCGAGTGCAATGGTGTAATCTCGGCTCACTGCAACCTCTGCCTCCTGGGTTCAAGTGATTCTCCTGCCTCAGCCTCCCAAGTACTTGGGATTACAGGCATATGTCACCACGCCCGGCTCATTTTGTATTTTTAGTAGAAATGGGGTTTCTCCATGTTGGTCAGGCTGCTCTTGAACTCCCGATCTCAGGTGATCTGCCCACCTCGCCCTCCCAAAGTGCTGGGATTATAGGCTTGAGTCACTGTTCCTGGCCCTCCAATTGGATTCTAAGGTACAGCTGGGGCTGAGAACGACTGATCCAAAAGGAATGCCAGTTGGTGCCTTGAAGGAATGTATCTTTCCAAATTTTTTGATTTTTTTCAAGAAAAGCCAGAAATTGAGATTTCTCTGTGGAATCTTATTTTTAAACATTGGCTCAACTTCTTAAAAAGGCAAAACTGGGGAGTGTTTACGATGAGCTGTTTTTCAGCTCCTTAACCACACCGTGAATCTATAAGGTAGGTAAGTATTCTCTCTATTCTGTAGGTGAGGAAGCAGGGGCCTGGAAAGGCTGTGTGACTTACCCAAGGTCACATCGCTAGCAAGTTCCAGATCAAGATGCATACCCAGGCAGTCTGGCTCCAGAGTCCATGCGTTTACCCACAGAACCCATCTCCAGCCAGCATCTGACCTGTGGCCCAGGAGTGTGCAGCCTCTGGCAGGTGAGGGCTTGGAGCAGAGACCTGGCCATTACAGGAAGCAGGCTGGAGCTATGGATAGAGCGGAGAGAGTGGGGGCCAGTGGTGCTGCTGCCGTCGGACACTGGTTGATGAATGGAAGAAGAATGGACTTCACCATCCATCATGGCCTCTAGCATCACCAAGTCCCATGCGGCCCTCCCCGGGGAGTGGAGCCCAGTGTGCAAGGCCTGGCAGGTTCAGACTTGGGTTTTCACCAAATGCCCTGCTGGCCCTGGGGTGCTGGCTTGGCCGACCAAGATATTGCAGATAAATGGGCCTCACTGGGTGGTGGGGCTGTCGCTTGGGGAGGCGTCAGGCTTTGTCTGTTGCAGTGACTCAGGGCAGGTCGTCACCTGGTGGCAGCCTTCACACCTCATGCCTGTGGGATCCAGGGTAGACCCAGGAAGCATCTGCCTCTGTGGCTGGCTCAGACCCACCCAGTGAGCCCTGCTTCCTGTAGTCGCCTTATAAGGGAATGTTATCTTCCTCCGCGCTTCAGAGACAGGGCTGGGGGACACTTTGGGCGATGGGCAAGAGAAAGGGTTCAACCAGCCCAGTGAGGGTAGACTGAGGAAAGTGGCCATTTTCTGTGGGCCTACTATGTGCATCTCACCAGGATAAGCACCTTTCCATCCGGTTTCTTAATTTCACAGTTCTGAGGGGTCGATGTTATTATCTCCACTTCACAGATGAGGACGTTGAGGCTCCAGGAGGTGAAGTGACTTGACCAAAGTTTCATGGCTTTGAAATGGAGCTAACGTTTAAGTCCAGGTTTTTCCCTGGCCCTTGGCCGACCTTCTCTAGATATGTAAGGCCACTCTCTCCAATCCCACGCAGATCCTGCTGCCTCCACACCCCAAGGCTTTACTGCCCTGCCCTATTGGTCAGGGCTGTGTATACCTTGGTAGTACAGGTCAGCAGGCACCTTAGACAGACCTGGCTAAGACAGGGTGAGCCTACAGGGACAGGTGGCATTTGAGCAGCTCAGTTGTAGATAAATCTGCAGCTGTTAACATGCTGATCAAATCATACACTGAATCTCTGGCCACCAGGCCAAGAATCATTTTAGTTGAGTTAACAAGAACAAAATTATGTGTTTTTATCTAGCTTGAAAGTAGTGATTATTTTGTTTTCCAGCTCATTTTTAGCCTCATAAAAGTAGTTAAAAAATTACCATTATTGTGTTTTTATCTCTGCTAAGAGCTCCCCTTTCTGACCCTCTGCAGACAGGCTGGCCGGGTGGCCTGTGGGCCTGTGTCTTTTGTTCCTTGTCTGTTTGGCCCTGGAAGGGGTGGCATAGGCTGGGGCCAGATGAAGGTCCTACCAAATTGAGGGTCTGAACTTGGATGCTGGGAAGTTTTCTAGAAGGGCTTCCTGGGCTCAGCCAGGCACATTTCCCAGGAGGGTCCCATTTTGTGGGGTGAGCTGGGTAGCTAGCAGGTGGCTAGATCCTGGCCTGCCTTGGGAAGGTGGAGGTCAGGCCAAGCCTCAGCAAGAGCCCAGCTTCTTCGCCTAGTGTCCCAGTTCCAGGCTCTTCTTTGTCAGGTCCTTGCCCCCACCTCCAGCTTTCTCCCCTGTGCCATCTTCCTTGCCCCCATTAGCCCTGGGCCACTTGGCGGTCCCACTGTCTCACACCTTCATGCCTTTGTACAGATTGTTTGCTCTGCTAGGATTCCCTTTCCTCACTTGCAGGGATGACTTATGCAAAAGAGCTCAGCACTAAGTTAAACTCATTATGGTGCTTTAAAAGCTCACCTTCCTTCTCTCTCCTCCCTTCTTCCACCCCTCTCTCCTTCCTTCCTTCTGTGTGTGGAAGCATCGCCCTTCCTGGTCTAGGGGGAACTCTTAGTATGATGGAAGAAGCACAGCACCAAGCCTGAGAAGCCTCTAGAATAGACAGATACCAGAAACGTCTGAGGCCCCTTGTAGAGGCAGTTGGTTGGGTTTGACCATGCAGGACCCAGGGTCCCTGAGACCCTTCCCTGCCCACTCTTAGTCCACCTGCTATGGGCAAGGCTCCTCTCTTAGAGATGGAACATGCGACCAGCCTAAGCCAACCTGCTCGTGGCTTGGTTGCGTCAGAGCCCACAGGACACGATGAGATGCTACTAGGGCTGCTAGCACTGACCCAAGCCCTCCCCCTCCTGGACTTGAATCTGAACCTGGTTTTCCAGCCTGCCCTCCCCGCTGTAAGCTCTCCACTGCCTCCCAGTAAATGCCCCTTAAGCACAAGGAAGTCAAATCGGATCCTGTTTGCAATCAAGGAGCTCTAAGGGAGACACCCCTCAAATCACAAAGGTCCACTCCCAACTCCTGGGACAGAGGGGCCCATGTCTCTCCAGCTGTAGCTGGCCAGAACTGAGAGCCAGGGCACCAACAGGGAGGGAACAGATAAACAAAATGTGGTCTACACGCGCAATGCGATACTCTTCAGCCTTACGAAGGAAGGAAATTCTGACACAGGCTGCATCATGGGCAAACTTTGAACACTGTGCTGGGTGAAAGAAATCAGATACAAAAAGACAAATCCTGTGTGATTCCATTACACGAGGTGCCTAGAGTAGTCAAATTCATAGAGGCGAGGCAGAATGCTATTACCAGGGTGGTAGTGGCAGTGCCTGGAAGGAGGGTAGTGCCCTGTCTTGGCCCTGAATGGGGATCAGCTGATTCAGTCCCTGAGTGGCACCCATTTCCAGCTTCAGGAGTTGCCTGGGCCTAGCAGCTGGGGCTTTGCCCAGGAGGCTTCCTAGCCCTGCATCTAATCCTTTCCGCTGAGACTTGGGAGCAGGGATGGAGGGGCTACATCTACTACACTGGCACCATGAGCAGAACCAGCTTCTAAGATGGAGATGCCCAGAAGTAAATCCACAAATGGGGAGAAAAGGAGGCCCCAAAGCTGGCTGGAGCAAGAGGAAGAGGCAGGCATAGGGGCTGGCCTTTGTGGCCACGCCTGGCCTTCCCAGTAGGAAGGGATGAGGGGGGTCCTGGGGAGAGGGGTGGGGAGAGTGGAGAGAGCAGCTTGGACTGGAAGAATCTAGGCTTGAGTATATCTTTGCCACGCATCACCTGCAAGAGCTTGGGCAGATCACCTTACTTTTCTGAGCCTTGGTTTTCTCATCTGTAAAATGGGAATAATCCTACATGCTTCCTGGAATTACTGTGAAGAATAAACACTATAAATCATGTAAGATTTTCAGTCTGCTGCCTGGCAAAGAGTCCACAAATGTTTGCTTTTATTGTTATGAAGAATAAGAACCCTGCTTCAGACCAAGGTAGGTTAATTTCTTAAAGAGTTGGGCTGGGTTGTAATTCCAGTTCCGAGCTGAGGGACATTGGGTAACCCTAGGGCCTTCCTCTTTGGAGGTCAGTTTGGTCATTGTAAAAGGGGGATAATAGCAGTTCTTACTTGAAGGGTGGATATGAGGATTAAAAGACATAATGTATATAAGGTGCTTAGCACCATGCCCGGCACAGAGTAGGTGCTCAGTAAATATCAGCTTCTTCTCTCCACCTCCCCACCTTGTTCTGGATGTGGAAGAGCAGGCGTTGTGGGGAGTACAGAGGCCCCAGATCTGGAGTCAGAGAACTAGGTTCTGCCTCAAGCGGGGCACTAAATGGCTGAGCTTTCTTTGGGTGGGATCCTGCCCCCGGGTCTCCGTCAGCCTCTTATCTGTTAAGTGATAACATTGGACTTGATGGTCCCACCTCCGTCTGTAACATTCCACACTGTGAGAAAAAAACACTTTAAAAAACCCTAGTGTTACTCAAATGAAGGACTGAAGGCAGCTGCTCCCTGCTTGAGGTGGGGCTGGAACAGGAGGAGGCTGCACTTTTGCTTCGGGAAATTCCCTTCAGGGCCCTTTTTGTTTAATAAAGGGCAGGTGTCTCCTCCTGGCACCTCCCGAGCAAAGTGAAGGATATGGCCCTGTGAGGTAAGGAGCAGGCATTGGCAGCTGGAGAGCGGGACTCTGACAGGCCCTAGGGACATGGAGCAGAGTGGAGATGGGCCAGGGTTCCTCAGTGGAAGGGGGCCCAGGGGCAGGGGGGCATAGGGCGGGCTGGCAGGGAGGGTCCAGGAATGTTCAGTTTGGTGTTGCTGCTGGTTAGGTTCTGAAGTCTCTCTCCTTTCTCCACACCTTCAGCAGAGTCTGTTGCACACCCAGCCTTGTGTGTGGGAGGGGTGGGGGGGTTAGGGGAAGGAAGGGTCAGGGAGCAGAGAGAGGCTGGGAGGCAGCAGGGTGCGGGGGGGCATGTGGCTCAGGCCGACGGTAGAACCAGCGGTGAAAGGACACAGAAATCCTGCTTGGGGGATCTCAGCAGTGTTGAGAAGGGCGCTGGAGGCCCTGGAGTAGGGAGTGTGGGGTTCTGGACTATTTTATTAATTATAGTTACTGGTTGAAACTAAGAACATGGTGAGCTCACAGGACATGGGGACATTGGGGTTATGGTTTTACACTTCTGCAGTTTGGACTGGCAGAGACGAAAGGGCATCCTTGTTGGAAGGGGGCGGGTGGGGAAATGGCCTGACCCAAGGCCTGCGTGAAGTTGGCATGGAGGACCCACGAATGGTGTTGCTGCGGAGGGCCATGGGGCTGGATCATGAAGGAGCTGGCATGCTAGGTTACAGACTTGACTTTCTATAGGCAATGGGGAGCCCTGGAAGACTTCAGAGCAGGGGAGTGACAAGGAGCAAGGTGGCCATGGGAAGATGGCTGCAGCAGCGTGCAGAAGATGGACTAGAGTGGATGGAGACAAAGGTAGAAAGGCAGAGAATGAGCATTTGCTGTTTGTTCACCACAGAGGGCTTGCTGTGATCAGATCACCCCAGGTGGGTGACCGAGGTGGGTGAGTGGCAGGCTCTTGGGAAAGAGGGCATGTAGGTACCCGTCCTGGAGCCAACCCGACTTCATATGCGTCAGTCACCACCTGCCTCCCAGTCTCAAGTTTCCCTGTGACTCAGCCCCCTGAGGACCCAGAACAGGGTTGGGGGAATTTGGAAAGTCTACCTTTTTGGAGATGACTCAGTTAGAAGGGCGGCGGGAAAGGGGATCTCTCACTCCAAAAACTTTTATGTAGTCACCAGATCCTCCTGGGTCACAGGTAAGGTCCAGCCACCACATCCACTGATCTCCTTTTACAGATGGGGAAACTGTGGCCTGGAGAGGGGAAGAGACTCATGCAGGCTTGTGTGGCCAGAGCAAAGGCCTGGGGCCTGCTCAAGTTCAGTCACTCTCTGTGTGACCCTGGGTGAATCTCTTCTCTCTGGGCCTCTGTTTTCGAACCTGTAAAATGTGATACCTGGGGCCAGGTGTGGTGGCTCATGCCTGTAATCCCAGCACTTTGGGAGGCTAAGGCGGGTGGATCACTTGAGGTCAGGAGTTCAAGACCAGCACGACCAGCATGGTGAAACCTCATCTCTGCTAAAAATACAAAAAATTAGCCGGCTGTGTTGGTGTGAGCTTGTAATCCCAGCTACTTGGGAGGCTGAGGCAGGAGAATTGCTTGAACCCAGTAGGCAGAGGTTGCAGTGAGCAGAGATTGCGCCACTGCACTCCAGCATGGGCAACAGAGTGAGACTAAATAAAATAAAATAAAAAATGGGATAAGCAAATGTGCCCTGAACACTCGACCCTCTCTGGCCTTCTTACTTCCTTGATTCCTTTCCAGTACTATCTGTCCTCGCCCAAGCCTTGGTCCTAGGTGGAGGTCCTGGATGTCTGTAGAGCTCACAGACCTCTCTGTGACCTCGTCAGCCTGACCATGGCTCCCCCTCACCCCCTGCCCACCCAGGACGCTGCTTTCCTTGGGGACACTCCTCCGGCCCTGTCACACTCTGCCAGGCTGGGGTCTTGATTGTCGTCCCCCGCTGACCTCCCTGATGCCTTCCACATTCCTTGAAGACTTGGCTCACACCCTTTCCCTCCACCCATCCTATCATTCATCATCCAGGAACTTGGGTGATATTGGTGACCTCACGGATGACCTGTCTAGCCACCTGGCTGCCCACTTCTTAGACCCTCTCATCTCCAGAGACTCCCTTCTTCAACGGCCCACCATCTTGCCACCCTGGGCCTTGCCATCCCTCAGGCCTGCCCTCCCCTGAAACACTAAATGCTGAGCCCCACTCTCTGATGGTGACCACTTCCCACCCCCTGTGTCCCTGTCCCACCACATCTGCCCTGAGACCTCCCGTGCAGCCCCCTGAGAGGCCCAGCCTGCTGGAACATTCTCTTCTCTCCCCAGGCCTCCCTGGCGCTTTCTGTCTCCCCACTCCCCCAGCCCTGATTGGCCCCACCTTCCCCTTCTCTGCTGCTGGCACCCCTATGTTGTACAGGTCCTCAGGCCCTTGGTGGGCACATCCTTGGCTTGCCTCCTCCACACACTCACCCAACAGGGGCCCCTCCACTCGCTCTTCACCTGCTGTCCTCTGAACCCCTGGTCGAGGGCTCCTGCCTGGGACCCGGCTGCCCTCGCCACCCTCTTCCGGATCCTGTTCCCGGCATCTCCCCCGGGGCCTCACACCTGCAGTCCTCCCCATCCTCCTCTATCTCTTCTCCTTCCTTCTCTGACTCAGCCCTCTTAGCTTATTATGATGGCTAAGTCCTCACATCTCAAGGTAAAAGACCCTAAACTGCTCTTGATCCTGTGTCTTCTCTCTGGGCACCAAGATCTTCCCTTGGCCTGGGACTTCCCAAGCTTGGTCAATGAACATGCCTTCATATTTCCCCTGTATGCTTCAAGCCGCTGCCAACTCCATCTCCCCCCGACCTCCCGCCATGACCCAGCAGAGGGATGCTGCCCGTGACCTCATTGCCAAGTCCAGTGGTTAACCCTTTATGCCTTAGCCAATGCCATCTACCCTTTTTTCCTTCTGGGAACTCCTCTCTCTGTGTTAGAGCCTCCCCTGCAGCAGTTCCCCCCTGTTTCTTTACTAACAGAGCCTAGATTTTGTTTAGGAATACAATGTGCTCTGCTAAAGGACCACATTTCTCAACCATCCGTGCATCTGAGGGTGGCCAATGAGGTGGAAGTGAAAACCAGGGGAGAGGGGAGGAGAAGGGCCTCCAGGAATACTCAGCCAGGAGGCGAGTCTTCTGCTTTTGCCTCTTCCTCCTTTTACTGCCAAACATGAATATGATGGCTAGAGCTGCAGCACATCTTGTGACCATGAGGTGACCTTGAAGTTGGAAATCAGGGCAAAGAAAGAAAGAGCCCGAGGCTCTGACGACAGTGGGCTGCCTACCTCTGCATTTCTTTTCCAAAGGAGAGAACTGAACCTGTGTCTTCATTAACCCACTGATTTGTGTTTTCTGTTGCTTATACTGGAATCCAATCCTAGATTATTATGCAGTTTTGGAACTGTGTTTCCTGGCTTTCCTCTTACCTCTTGGGCTGATCTTCCTCTGTTTCCCTTTGCGGGTACCTTCATTGTCCCACTACTGAAACATGGGGACTCCCACGTTTCTGTGCTGGGCCCTCTTTCTTTCTGCATCTCCTACTACCTAAGCAATCTTGTTCTTGCTTGTGGCTTCACATCAGATGCTGGTGTCTTTGAATCTTCAGCACAGACTCTCCCAGGCCTCCAGACCAGAATATTCAACCAGGATGTCCTATAGTATCCCCAAGCTCGATGGACCCCAAATTCCTCCTGGTGCTCGTTTCTCCTTCCAGAGACCCCAACTCAGCTAATGAATCTTCTACCACCCAGTTGGCCATTTGCAAACCCAGGAGTCATTCTCTCCCTTTCCTTCTTTTATCCCCTCAACTCCTCACATACAATATTTCCTTAAGATCTAGTGATTTACCATATCACACCCACTAGAATGGCTACTATTAAAAAAAAAAACAAAACAGAAAACAAACGTTGGTGAGGTTGTGGAGGAACTGGGACTTCCGTGCATTGCTGGTGGGGATGTGAAGTGCTGTAGCCACTGTGGACTGCAAGATGGAGGTTCCTTCAAAAATCAAACAGAAGGCCAGGTGTAGTGGCTCACGCCTGTAATCCCAGCACTTTGGGAGGCTGAGGCGGGCAGATCACAAGGTCAGGAATTTGAGACCAGCCTGGCTGATATGGTGAAACCCACTCTCTACTAAAAATACAAAAATTAGCCGGGCGTGGTCGTGGGCGCCTGTAGTGCCAACTACTCAGGAGGCTGAGGCAGGAGAATCACTTGAACCCAGGAGGTGGAGGTTGGTAGTGAGCCGAGACTGTGCCACTGCACTCCAGTGTGGGTGACAGAGTGAGACTCTGTCTCAAAACAAAACGAAACAAAGAACAAACATAAAATTACCATATGATCCAGCAATTCCACTTCTGGGTGTATACCGCCAAATAAGTGAAATCAGGGCTCAGAAAGATATCTGTGCAACCACATTCACAGCAGCACACAATGCCAGAAAGTGGAAGTAATCCAAGTGTCCATGAATGACTGAACAGATAAACTCAATGTGGTCTACACATACAAGGAGACACTCTTCAGCCTTAAGAAGAAAGGAAATTCTCACACATACTGCATCATAGATGAGCCTTGAAGACACTGTGCTGGGTGAAATAAGCCAGGCACAAAAAGACAAATACTGTATGATTCCACTTACACAAGGTGCCTAGAGTGTGAAATTCACAGAGACGAGGCAGAATGGTATTACCAGGAGATGTGGAGTTCGCGTTCAGTAGCTACAGAGTTTCAGCTGTGAGAAAGTTCTGGAGGTGGATGGTGATGATGGTTGCACACGATGGGAATGTACTTGTTGCTGCAGGAACTGTTCACTTAAAAAGGTTAAAATGGTAAATTTTATTTTACCACAATAAAAACAAGGTCTAGCAATTTTACCTTTTTTTTTTTTTCTCTTGAGACAGAGCCTCACTCACCCTGTTGCCCAGGCTGAAGTGCAGTGGTGCGATCTCAGCTCACTGCAACTTCTGCTTGACAGGTTCAAGTGATTCTTCTGCCTCAGCCTCCCGAGTAGCTGGGACTACAGGCGCCCACCACCACACCTGGCTAATTTTAGTATTTTTAGTAGAGACGGAGTTTCATCCTGTTGGCCAGGCTGGTCTCAACTCCTGATCTCAAGTGATCTGCCTGCCTTGGTCTCCCAAAGCGCTGGGATTACAGGCGTGAGCCACCACGCCTGGCCTGGTCTTGAACTCCTGACCTCAATAGATCCATGCGCCTTGGCCTCCCAAAGTGCTGGGATTACAGGTGTGAACTACCATGCCCGGCTGCAGTTTTACTTTCTAAATGATCTCAAATTCATTCCTTTTCTCCTTCATAGTGGTTGACTCTCAGTGGGACCAATGGAGAACCTTCTTTCTGGGTTTCCTGCTTTCAATTTCACTGTCACCATCCATGCTCTACTCCCTCTTCATCAGAGTGTTTTTCTAAACCTCAAATCTGTTCCTGTCATTTCTTTCCACAGAACCCTCCATGGTTCCGCACGGTCTATGGGATTAATTTTAAGCCTCTTAGCCTGGCCTTCAAGACCTCCCTGATCTGCCCCCTGCCTATCTTTCCAGCCACCGCCCCCCTCTTTTTGGCTCAGTCATTCCTTAAACGCTCTGGAGCTTCTTTCTCTCCTTTTCACACCCCGTACCATTCTCTCCACCTACATGCTCACGTGACGTCTCTGCCTTCTCTCCTGTGTCCAGCCCATGCATCCCCTGAGTCTCTAGAAATCCAAAGCCTTCTTCTCTGTGACGCCCTCACAAAGCTGTCTTTTCTCTCCTTATGCCATTTCTTTCCAGCCACATCTGTTACTGCACACATCTGGCTGTGCCGTGATGATATGCTTGCGTGGCTGTTTCTAGGAACTCCTCCAACTTCTCTCCTCTTCCTCCAGGAAGTCCTTCCTGACTCCTTTCAGCCTACAATGACATCTGCCTCCTCCGAGCTCACAATCTCTTGCAACCCCTCGGAAGCACCATGTTTGATTGCTCCTCTGTTTGTCTTCAATTCTCTCATGAAGATTAGTGTTGGTGCTTTGATGAGCTCATAAAAAGACTCCTCGGTTAGAATGGCTTGAACCTGGGAAGCAGAGGTTGCAGTGAGCCGAGATTGCATCACTGCACTCCAGCCTGGGCGACAAGAGCAAAACTCCGTCTCAAAAAAAAAGAAAAAAGCCTCCTCAGTTGTAAGGACTGTCGTCTCAGTTCTGTTCCCTGGAAGAAGGGCAGGAGCGGACACTCAGTGGGCAAATTTGTGCCAGGCAGTCTTGAGCCTGCTGTGTTCTTTCGTTCATCCGACAACTTTGAAATAAGCATTGTCATTTTCATGGTACGGCTGAGGAAGCCGCAGCTCAGAGGGTTAAGGGGATCACAAAGCGGGGCAGTGGAAGAGTGAGGGCTTGAACCCAGGCCAGCCAGACTTTCAAGTTTGTACTCTCCTCCGGGCCAAAGCTGAGCCCCAGAAGGACATGCTGCGTTGGACTGGGCTGAATGACCCCCGCCCAGTGCGTGCCTGTGAACATGTGGCAGCATTTGATTTTTCCAGCAAACTCGAGCACATGCAAGTTGGAGGTGGCATCAAGGGAAAACAGCTCATGTTGGTCCTGGCTCCGGGTCTGGGGAAGCATCCAGGGTGGTGAGGCGGGCCGGGCAGGGTGCTGGGTGGCAGCAGGGGCAGTGGGCAAGTCTCCCTGGTCATCCCAGGAAGCCCTTGGCTGTGACCTGTGACGGCTGCCCAGGGGAATGGCCCTCCCCATCTGGAATAACTCCTCACATTTTCCGGGACGGTGTGCGTTTGATGGAGAGGATGAGAGTTTCTATTCACCAGTTGCTAAGATCCTGGGCAACTCCTGTCACCTCTCTGGTTCTCATTTTATTTTCCACATCTACAGAATGGGCATTTATTTATTTATTTTTAAAAAAATAGAGACAGAGTCTTTCTCTGTCACCCAGGCTGGAGTGCAGTGGTGCTATCGTAGCTCACTGCAACCTTGACCTTTGTACGTGGGAGGCTACATGAGAGGAGCCATGTGATCACCTCAAGGGTCCTCCTCCCTGAGACTCCAGGGCTCAAGCGATCCTCCTCCCATGCAGCCTCCCATGTAGCTGGGATCTCAGGCACGTGTCACCCTGCCTGGCTAATTTTTTGACTTTGTTTTGAAGAGATGCGGTCTCACTTTGTTGCCCAGGGTGGTCTTGAACTCCTGGACTCAAGTAGTCCTCCTGCCTCAGCTTCCCAAAGTCCTGGGATTACAGGCATTAGTCACCTCACCTGGCCCAAAATGGGCATTTAACTGGTTGCCTGTCTCTCAGACTTCTGTGGGCAGATCCTTTGCAAGGATGACTGTGACAGGGTCTTGATGATGAAAAAAGTCCTGTGTCCTTTTGAGAGGCTTGGTCATCTTCCCTGGGAGCCTCATAACATAGGGGTGGAGAATGGCCAGGCCCAATTTACAGATAGATGGGAGCCTCTGACCACAAATATATACAATTATGAGATGCCAGTTAAAAATGGTATTAATTAAAAAGAATGCAATGAAGAAGGAAAGTGGGGAGGTATAATAAGAAGGGACCTTCTGTGGCCAGGCACGTTGGCTTACACCTGTAATCCCAGCACTTTAGGAGGCCGAGGTGGGCGGATCACATGAGGGCAGGAGTTCAAGACCAGCCTGGCCAGCATGGTGAAACCTCATCTCTTCTAAAAATACAAAAATTAGCTGGGTATGGTGGGGCACACCTGTAAGCTCAGCTACTTGGGAGGCTGAGGCAGGAGAATTGCTTGAACCTGGGAGGCACAGGTTGCAATGAGCTGAGATCACGTCACTGCACTCCAGCCTGGGCCACAGAGTGAGAATCTATCTCAAAAATAAAGAGACATTCTGATGTTGAACTGAAATCAGAAATACCAGTATGAACCCATGATTTATCCATATATATGTGCATGTCTAAACACACAGATGGACAGGTGTCAGAACTCATATAGAAGCATATATATGTTATGTCTCTATGAGCAGCTTGTTGGGAAAAGCTGGGACTTAGAGACATTATACTGAGGTTTCCAAACTAAGTCCAGTGGCTCTTCCATTTGACATTACCCCATAGATGGAAGCCAGGCTATAAGATGCTAAACAATTATAATGTAGGGACAAGGGGTGGAGAGTTTGATGGTAGGGAAGTGAGACGTGGAGAAAGAGCATCACATTATTACTAGCTGAGAGGACTGGAGAGGGAAGATCAGTGGCCCATAGTCACACAGTTCAGGCTGGTAGCAAAGCAAGGGCCAGAATTTAGCTTAAAAAACAAAAAAAGAAGAAAGAAAATAGAAGCCTCAACTCTCACTGCTGATTGGCTCTACGCTGCACGGGTCTCTGTGCGCTCAGGTTAGTTCTCCCAGTCAGAAGGGATAAGTACCTCCATCATCAAATTCAGATGCGGAAGCGGAAGCTCAGCGTTGTTCCAGGGTACATGCTTGGTTAGTGCGAGGCCACCATTTGCACCTAAATCCGATGCCAAGGCCGGTGTTCTCAGCCAGCCAGCCCACCCCCACACTGGCACATGCTTTTGTGAGTTTGTGGAAAGTCACATATGGACCAGGGCAGCAGCTACTTTGAGGCCCCAGAGAGACGATCAGGGCAGAAGGCCAGGCTGGTTGCTGGGTGCCAGTTGTCAGGCCCTCAGCTGTGTGCAGCCAGGTGTGCGAAGACTCCGTCAACGGGCAGTGTGTTGCCCGGGGGGCTGTCTCACCGCCCAGACCTTGGGTTCCCCACATGGAGACGCTGATTGATCCCAAGGTGCTTCCCAACCCCATTCCTGGCCTCATCCCCCGAGGGGGCTCAGGGTTGAGGTTTGGTTGGGGGAGCAGCCCAGGCCCCTCCCTTTCCCCCAAGGTGTGAGCTACCCGGGGAACGTGGGGCCGGCTGTCATGGCAACCCTGTGTTGCGAAATGACGTAATCGGAGTTCCAAACGTGTGAAATCAAATACAACATCCGCAAACACAGCCTGGGGGTTGGCATGGCAACCACAGGGCACCGGGACAGGCAGGCACTCTCTGCCCCGAGCAGCCAGCCTGGCTCGGCCACCTGGGTGAGCACTGAGGGGACACTGTCCCTTCTCCATGCAGGCCCCACCTCCTCCCTCTGCTGGGGTCCTCTCCGCTCTACTCTTCTCCTTGCTTCTCCGGGAAGCAGTGTGCCAGGTTGTTAAGGAAGTTGGCTCTAGCACCCCAGACAGACCAGGTATTCACATCCTGACACCTACCAGCTGTGAGGTCTTGGGCTTCGTCTCTTGAACGCTACTTACCTCTCCTGAAAAATGGACGTAATAATAAAACTCACCATACAGTTTTAGAGGGGGGCCGATGGCAGGAACACAGGCACCTAGTACTGGTGCGTATTAGATGGGAACTTTTTTTTTGAGACAGAGTCTTGCTCTCTCACCAGGCTGGAGTGCAGTGGTGCGATCTCAGCTCACTGCAACCTCCGCCTCCCAGGTGATTCTCCTGCCTTATCCTCCCAAGTAACTGGGACTACAGGTGTGCACCACCACACCCAGCTAATTTTTTTTATTTTTAGTGGAGATGGGGTTTCACCGTGTTGGCCAGGATGGTCTCAATCTCTTGGCCTCATAATCTGCCCGCCTCGGCCTCCCAAAGTACTGAGATGACTGGCGTGAGCCACTACTCCTGGCCTAGATGGGAACTATTATCCTGCATTTTCTCATCTTTCTTGCTGGGGTTTCTTTCCTTGCCTTCCACTCCCAGGGCACCTGCAGGCACCAGGAGTGACAGTGGCTTGCAGCCTGGACCCCCAGGTGATCTGTCAGGCCCTGTAGGGCTTTGCTATGTGATCTCATAGATGGTCTTTTTCTCTATAAAATAGGGGCATGGTCCATGGACCACTGGCATCAGCAACACCTGGGTGCCGGGTAGAAAGTGCAGATTCCTGGACTCCTGCCCCTTATACTTTGATTCAGTGGGTCTAGGGTGGGGCCCAGGACACAAGTTCTCTGGGTGAACCTAATCAGACAGTCCAGTGTGAGAATCCCTGGACCAGGTGGTTCCTGCAGCTCATATGCCTCCCTCTGATTACCTGCCCTCCAGGTTGTTTTTATTTTGTGGTGCTGTGGCCGCCAGGCCAGGGAAGCTTTCCTTTGGTTTCAATGTCTCTCCCATTTGTTCTTCTTTTTTGGAGATGAGGTCTTGTTCTGTCCCCCAAGCTTGGAGTGCAGTGGGGCAAATGACTCACTGCAGCATCAGCCTTCCCAGCTCAAGCAATTCTCAGCCTTCTGAGTAGCTGGGACTATAGGCACTCTCCACCACACTTGGCTAATTTTTTTTTTTTTTTTTTGAGATAGAGTCTCGCTCTGTTGCGAAGGCTGGAGTTCAGGAGAGCATCTTGGCTCACTGCAACCTCCACCTCCCAGGTTCAAGTGATTCTCCTGCCTCAGCCTCCTGAGTAACTGGGATTACAGGCATGCGCCACCATGCCCTTTAAATTTTTTTGTATTTTTAGTAGAGAGGGTTTCACTATGTTGGCCAGGCTGGTCTCGAACTCCTGACCTCAAGTGATCCTCCTGCCTTGCCCTCCCAAAGTGCTGGGATTACAGGTGTGAGCCAGCACGCCTGGCCACACTTGGCTAATTTTTAATTTTTTTTTTTTGGTAGAGTTGGTGAGGGTGGGGGGTCTCACTATGTTGCCCAGGCTAGTCTCAAATTCCTGGGCTCAAGTGATCTTCCCATCTTGGCCCCCCAAAGTGCTGGGATCACAGGTGTGAGCCACTGTGCCTGGCCATCTCATTCATTCAATCAACAAATGTTTCTTGTGCCAGGCCCTGGGCCACACTCACCTTTCCCGCACCAGTGGGGAACAGACGCTGCCCTATGTGTTTGGGGGTCGTAGGGCTGAGAAGGTAGAGACAAGTCTCTGTAACTCAGTTTCTTTGTGTGTAAAATGGGGATAATGCTTTGATAACGAATGTCCTGCTACTCTTGGGCTGGTGTGGGGCTCTGGCAAGAGGATGACAAGGACACATTCTCTGGGGACCTGTGTCCTGCCAGGTGCTGTGCTGGATGCTTAGCATAGGTAATGCTGGATGCTCCCCGTAACTTTTCAGGTAGGGGCTATTTCTCTTTATTTTACACTTGAGGAAAATGAGGCTCAGAAGGTGATTTGACTTACCTGAGATCACTCAGCATGTACCCCTTTTGGGATTTAAATTTTTCTTGGCTCACATTCCCCTTCTAGCCACTGTTCTTCCTCTGCTTCTCCTTCTCCTCTCCCCTCCCCCTCCTTCAGCCCCTTCTCTTCCACTCCATTCTTCTTCCTTTTCCTATTTTTCATCAAAAGATCTAGAGTTTTCCGCACTCACTGTTTCCATGTCTGCACTTGCCAGTCAGCCCCAATCCCTGGGGTCTGTGTCCCCATCCCACGTCCCTCCAAGGAGACCAGGACCTTTGTGGGCAGAACCCAGTGGTTCTGACCTCTTAGTAGCCTTGATGTTGGGGGTGGCTCCTCCTCCTCACAGTCCGCTCTTCTCCTGGGCTTCACTTTCCTCCACTTCTCCTGGGTTTTCTTTCTTTCTTTCTTTTCTCTTTTTTGAGATGGAGTCTTGCTCTGTCACCCAGGCTGGAGTGCAATGGTGTGATGTCGGCTCACTGCAACTTCCGCCTTCCAGGTTCAAGTGATTCTCCTGCCTCAACCTCCTGAGTAGCTGGGACCACAGGTGCATGCCACCATGCCTGACTAATTTTCATATTTTTAGTAGAGACGGGGTTTTGCCATGTTGGCCAGGCTGGTCTTGAACTTCTGACTTTGAGTGATCTGCCCACCTCAACCTCCCACAGTGCTGGGATTACAGGCATGAACCACCACACCTGGCCTCTCCTGGGTTTTCTTAATCTTTTCATTTAAAGGATTTTTAAAAACCCAAACATTTGTTGAGCACCTGCGTGTGTCTAGGCTGTGCTAAGTGGATATATGTGGTGGCCAGACCTTCTTGGTCCTTGTCTTCCTGCGTGTGGGCGCAGGGGCTGTGCCTGCTCTGCGCCTCCACCCCCTGTTCTGGCTTCACTGTCCTATTTCGCTCTCCTGCTGCCTGTGTCTCTCTCTGCATGGTCTTTCTTTCTCGATAGTCTTGTCTGCTATGGCCTCAGCCACCAGCTACTGCTTGAGGACTCCCCAGCCTTCAGTCAAGAACATTCTGTAACAACCTTCAGTCTGGGATGTCCACAGGCTAACAAGATCCCTTTGCCTGCCCCTAACTCTGGACTCCAGGCACCCCTTTTAGTTCTTCCTTCACAAATTGCCACAGTGCTTTTTCTAAGTTACACTGGTCCACTGAGACTGTTCAACCTCATTCTTTCACGCACCTGACTCCTACTCACCCTGTGAGACTCAGTCCAGGTACCACCTCCTCCAGCAGGTCCTCCAGGATTGATGCAGTGACCCTGCTCTGTGTGTCTCCAGCACAGGGGCTCCACTCAAGCATTGTGGGATACAGCCCAGGGCCTGGCACAGAGTAAGAAAGTGAGAAAGGCCCCAGTGAATGTGCACTGGAGACCCAGTGGCTGTAAGAGCTCACAAACAGTCTAAATCTCTTGTTTTATCCACAGGACAAAGGTCTAAGGTCTCAAATGGATTTAGCAGCAGAGCCAAGACTCCAACCCAAGTGCCTGGATCCCATTTCAGAGTTTGTCCCATTAGAGCACACAGCCAGGAAGGTAAGAGAGCAGGTACTGTGGATAGAGGCCACTGATTGGTCAGTGTTGGGCATCCTGAGTTATCTGTGGCCCTATCATATATATATATATATATATTTGAGATGAAGTCTCGCCTTGTTGCATAGGCTGGAGTGCAATGGCACAATCTCGGCTCACTGCAAACTCTGCCTCTCAGGTTCAAGTGATTCTCCTGCCTCAGCCTCCTGAGTAACTGGGATTACAGGTGTGCGCCACCATGCCCAGCTAATTTTTTGTATTTTTAGTAGAGATGAGGTTTCACCAGGTTGGTCAGGCTGGTCTTGAACTCTTGACCTTGTGATCTGCCCACCTCAGCCTCCCAAAGTGCTGGGATTATAGGTGTGAGCCACTACACCTGGCGGCCCTATCATATTCTGAGTATTTTCCTTTGCACATGTAAAGTCAGATCTTTGCACTTGTCCAGCAAGGTGTTCCTCAAGGTAAATAGATAACAATTCACAAAGCACCTACTGTGCGCCAGCCTGGCCTGGGGCTTTTGTGCATGTTATCTTGTTTCCTTTGTCTTGGGGGCGAGCCAGAAGGGATGTGGAGGACAGAGGACTTCCTCGAAGGTGGGATCACAGCACGACACCTTGGCCTCTTCCTTGAGTGCTGGGTGCTCGGCGGGTGCTTGCCAAGGCGTGCGTTGCACAAGGATTTGCTGGCTGCGTTCCATAGCTTGCAGAACTGAGCTTGGTTAGAAAGTAATGGGAACACCAAAAATGTTTGACTTCAGACCACAGCTTCCTTTATCAGCCGTGGCCCCACTTGCCTCAAGAACTCAGAGACCTGGGTTCTCCCACTGAATCCCACCTGGCTGAGTACTTCTGGGATGGTTTCTGGTGCAGCTTGGTGCTCCGGTATCCAGCATGGCTCCTGACATTCAGGAGGCCCTCGTATATGGCTATTGAGTGATTGAGCTGCCTGTGCCATCTAGGAGGTGGCCACGTCCCTCAGGCCTCAGTCTCCTGGTAACAAGAAGGGATCTTTTCTTTCTCCAGAGGACATGTCTTAAAACCCTTAAGGGCGAGCACTCCTTGAGCACTTACTGTATGCCACGCCCTGTTCTAACACTTCACATGTGCAAACTCATTTAGTCCTCCTGACTCTTCTTGGTACTATTCAAGCCCCATTTTACAGACGAGGAAATTGAGACTCAGAGAGGTTAGGTAGCTCTCCAAGGTCCTGCAGCTGAGGGTGAGTGGCAGCCAGGATTTGAACCCAGACCATCAGGCTGCATGGTTCATGCTCCTAACTGCTAAATCTATGGTCTTTTTGATCGGCTCTCATCCTGGTCCAGAGCTGTTGCAATTTAAGAGGAAGCCACTGTTGTTTTTACTAAAGGACAAACCCACAGGCATGGCTGGAGATAGAATCTTATTTCTGGGACCTGATTTGAGGAAGGGTGTAAAAAGGGGATGTGGGGAATATCCCAGTTTGACCAAGGATTTGCAAAGGGCAATCCGTGTAAGACGTGAATCTAATCTTGTCTTGTCCTTGAATTGGCACTGGGCTCGAGTCCTTTTCTCCATTCCTCTATGGGAGTGGTGGGAGCCGACTCACTTCCCAGGGTCACAGAGACCTGACCTCCCAAGGGGGCTGGTCCTTGATCAGACCAGGAAGCCTAGGAGCTCCTCAGCTGCCCCATCAGGATTCATTGCACCTCCTTCCCCCGCCTTGGCAGCTGGTCCTGGGACATGAGGCGGTCAGGAGAACCAGAATGGGGAAGGGTCAAGGCTGAGCCTTGCTTCCGTCAATCTCCAGCCTGCTTGTTTGAGCAGGAGACTGGACATCTAGGCAGATGGGGGACGGGCCCTTTCTCATTCAGTAGAGTTTCCTGTAGGGCTTCTCTGGTGTTTAGTAGGTGGTGAGTCCTGGGCAATAGCAGAATCTAGTGGGCCGGGGCACAAGCTGGGGGAGGGAATGGGATCAGGGAGGCAGGAGGAGGCTGGCATACATGGCCAGAGCTATGGACTAGGGAGTCAGTTCTTATCCTAACCCTCCCCCAACTCCCATTTCCTTGGGAAAGTACTTCCTGCCCAGAACTCCACTTCTTTTTCTTTAAGATGGATATCGTAGTACTGTCCTTGTGAAAATGAAACAGCAGCACAGATGTAAGACCCAGTGTAAGGTCTGGGCCATACAAAGCATGGAGTAAAGGTGGATGTTGTTATTACAACTCATACCAGGGGCTCTTGCCAAGTGAGCCAACATGGTGGGTCTGTATACCCAGAAGTAGGCACATGACCAGGCCTGGCCAATCAGAGAATTCCACTGATTCTGGATAGACATGTGACCCAAGCTTGGCCAATGAAATCAAGCACTGGGACTTTTGTTGGAACCGTGGGAAAGAGAGGCCCACTTTCTGCTGGGGTTGATGAGAGGATGGGAGACCAGTCTGGAGCTGCTGGTAGTTGTTATGCCTCCATGAGAGAAGAGACTCCCTTTGAGGATTAGGCTGGTCCAGAGGTGGAGAGAGGGAGATTAAGACCTGATGTGGTGCCTTGATGCTCTGCAGCCAGCCTTGCCTGAAATCAAAGCAGATTAATGCATGCGAGTCAAAAATCTTTTCTTTTTACAGCTTGCTTCTGTTACTTGTAATTAAATTAGTCTTGAGTAATGAAGGCTAATTCAAGGCATTCTGAAATACTTGCTTCTGGGGGAGTGAAATAGTCACACTCAGTAGATGAGCCAAAAAATATCCTTCCTAGAATGTAGTTTGGGAAGGGAGAAGGCTTCATGAGGGTCACATGCCAGAGGAGAGAGCAATAACTGTGGGCATAGCCACATAAGTCATTCATTCATTGGGCCACTCAAGGGCACTTAGAGAGCACCTACTGTGTGTCAGACAGTGGGCACAACAGTGCTGTCTCCAGAGAACTTAGTGGGAAGATGTGCATGTATCAAGTGACGACAAGTGCCCTGGGTGACACTGAGGGAGAAACTCTGGGTGGGTATAATGGGGTTGGGAGAGGCTTTTCTGATGAGACATTATTTACACTGAGGTCTGAAGGAGGAGAAGAGTTGTCTGGAGAATGGATCTGGGGGAGAGGGGCCAGAGGGTGTGCCACGCAGATGTGCTGAAGTGTTTGAAGGACCGGATGAAAGGAAATGCCTCTCTGGAACTGCAGTGGGGAGATGGGTGGGTGGGAGGGGGTCCGAGTGGGGCAGAGACCGTTACGAGGCTGTAAAGAGGGGATGCTGGCTGAGATGGAGAACAACGGGGCGCTTCTCCTCTCTGGAGGGGAGTAGTGGGAGATCCAGGAAGGGGGATAAAGTGAGGGTACTGATGAGGGTCTCAGAAGTGCTTGGGGTGGCTTTTGGCTGGAGAAAGTCGTCTAAGAACCTTGACATGAAGTCTGGAGGCTGGTGTTGGAATCTTCCAGCTGCTTAGCGAGAAAGCTCTGGCTTGGAGGTGGTGCAGGAGCATGGGGAGGAAGACCAGGCGAGAGTGAGTGTTCCTTCACATGGCCCCCGAACGCCCAGCACCCAGATCAAAGATGTCATCTGCACCCCAGGAGTCCCCCCACATGTCCCATTCCATTCTCCAGTCATCTCTTGAAGGAAATAGCTATCCTGACTCCTGTCAACATGGATTAATGTTGCTTATTATTATTGTTTTTTGAGGCAGAGTCTCACTTTGTCACCCAGGCTGGAGTGCAGTGGTGTGATCTCAGCTCACTGCAGCTGAGATCACTGCAACCCCCTGGTTTGAAGTGATTCTTGTGCCTCAGTTTCCTGAGTGGCTGGATTACAGGCGTCCACCACCACACCTGCCTAATTTTTGTATTTTTAGTAGAGACAGGATTTCCCTATGTTGGCCAGGCAGGTCTCAAACTCCTGACCTCAAGTGATCCTCCTGCTTCGGCCTCCCAAAGTGCTGGGATTATAGGCGTGAGCTACTGCATCCAGCCAATATTGCCTATTTTTTGCACTTTATATAAATGGAATCACATGGCATGTCCTCTTTTTGTGTGTGGCTTCTTTCTCTCAACCTCATGTCTGTGAGAGTCATCCAGGCTGCATGCAGTGGTAGACTGTTCATTCTCACTGCCAAGTAGCATTCATTATATGACTGGACCACAAATTAGTTATCTGCTGTTAATGGACATGTGAGTTGTTTCCAGTTTTTGGCTGGTACCAATAATGCTGCTAAGAGCATTCTTGTATTATACATACCTTTTGGGGCACATCGCCACTCACTTCTATTGTGTTTAAACCTACAGATGGGATTACTGGGCCATGGAGTATGTATATGTTCATTTTAGTAAATTCTGCCAGTTTCACAAAGCAGTTGTACACCTTTATACTCCACCAGCAGCGAACGAGAGTTCCAGTTCAGTTGCTCCATATCCTTGCCAACACTGTATTGTTACTTTTTCTCATTTTGGTTATTCTTTTTTTTTTTTCTTTTTTTTGAGATGGAGTCTTGCTCTGTCACCCAGGCTGGAGTGCAGTGGCATGATCTTGGCTCACTGCAACCTCTGCCTCCCAGGTTCAAGCAGTTCTCCTGTCTCAGCCTCCCAAGTAGCTGGGAGTACAGGCATGCGCCACCATAACTGGCTAATTTTTTTTTTTTTGTACTTTTAGTAGAGATGGGCTTTCACTGTGTTAGCCAGGATGGTCTCAATCTCCTGACCTCATGATCCACCTGCCTCGGCCTCCCAAAGTGCTGGGATTACAAGCGTAAGCCACCACACCCAGCTCTCATTTTTGTTATTCGTATGAGCTTGAACCAGTGTCCCATTTTGGTTTTAATCTGGCCATTGGGATAGCCTCTTTGGTGAAGTGCTTGTTCCTTTCTTCTGCCCATTTTTGTATTGGATTGTCTTCTTTTCTTAATTCTTCTTTTTTTTTTTTTTTCTGAGATGTCATCCAGGCTGGAGTGCAGTGGTGTGATCTCGGCTCACTGCAACCTCTGCCTCTCAGGTTAGAGTGATTCTTGTGCCTCAGCCTCCTGAGTAGGACTACAGGTGTGCACCACCATGCCCAGCTAGTTTTTTGTATTTTTAATAGAGATGGGGTTTCACCATGTTGGCCAGGCTGGTCTTGAGCTCCTGAGCTCAGGTGATCCACTTGCCTTAGCCTCCCAAATTGCTGGGATTACAGGCATGAGCCCACTCCACCCTGCTGGTTTGTAGAATTCTTTATATATTCTGAACATAGGTTCTTTGTCAGATATATGGATTTCACATATTTTTTTTCCCACTCTTTAGCTTGTCTTTCTACTCAGTGGTATCTTTCAGTGAAGGGAAGCTCTAAACCTTAATCTGCTAAATGTATCTACTATTTTCTTTTATGCTTGGTGCTTTCTGTTTTCTGTTTAAGAAATTTTTGCCAGCCCCGAGGTCATGAAAATATTCTCTTATGTTTAGAAGCTTTTTTTAATCTTTCACATTTAGCCTGACAGTTTATCTGGAATAGCTTCCTGCATGGTGTGTGAAGTAGGGGTCAAGGCTTTTTTCTCATAGGGACACCTAGTTGATCCTTTACAGAAGAGACTTACCTTTCCACAGTGCAATGCAGTGTCACCTTTGTCCTGCATCTAACATCACAGGTGTGGGGCTGTTCCTGGACTCCGTAAGCTAATTGATGGATCTGTCTATCTTTACACCAATATTACAATGCCTTTTTTTTTTTTTTGAGACAGGGTCTCACTGTGTCACCCAGGCAGGAGTGCCGTGGTGCAATCTCTGCCCACTGCAGCCTCGACTTCTCTGGACTCAGGTGATCCTCCCATCTCAGCCTCCTGAGTAGCTGGGACTACAGGAGTGCACCACCATGCTCAGCTAATTTTTTTTTTTTTGTATTTTTTAGAGATAGGGTTTCACCACGTTGCCCAGGCTAGTCTCCAACTCCTGGACACCAGCGATCTGCTCGCCTCAGCCACACAAAGTGCCGGAATTCCAGGTGTGAGCCACCATGCTCAGCCTGGTTTTTTTTCCCCAAATTTCAACTTTAATTTGGTATCTAGTGATATTTTGTTCAGAAAACAAGTCTTCTAGCTTGTTCTTCATTCTCAAGTTTGACTTGGATAGTCTTGGTTTTTTGCATTTCCAAACACATTTTAGGATCACCTTGACACATTTTTCTTTCTCCTTCTCTCTCTGACACACACACACACACACACACACACACACACACACACACACACACATACACTCTCTCTCTCTCTCTCTCTCTCTCTCTCTCAGGATTTAAAATCATAATTTCACATGATAAAATCAATTTGAGGAGAATTGACATCTTTATAATAGGGAATCTTCTGATCTAGTTTATATTTTGTTTAAAAAACAGAGTGGATTTTATATTTTCCTTTGTAAAGTAATAAGGCAGAAAAATTGGAAATGCAAACATGCAGAAAGAAGTGATTTTCAGCCAGGCGTGGTGGCTCATGCCTGTCATCCCAGTTTGAGACCAGCCTGGCCAACATGGTAAAACTCCATCTGTACTAAAAATAAAAACATTATTCAGTCATGGTGGCACATACCTGTAATCCCAGCTACTCGGGAGGCTGAGGCACGAGGATTGCTTGAACCCAGCAGGCAGAGGTTGCAGTGAGCCAAGATTGTGCCAGTGCACTCCCATCTAGGTGACTGAGTGAAACTCTGTCTCAAAAAAGAAAAAAAAAAAAGAGTAGCTTTCTTTTGTATTCATTTAATGCCTATACCCACCAGTGCTAAGATGATGGTGAGTCTCCTTCTGGTCTTTTTTCTACACATTTTGCTTTACATCATTGATGTCATCATGGGCAATTTTGCATTCTACTTTACACTTAACTTTATTATTATTATTTTTTTATTGAGACAGAATCTTGCTCTATCGCCCAGACTGGAGTGCAGTGGCATGATCTCGGCTCACTGAAATCTATGCCTCCCAGGTTCAAGCAATTTTCCTGCCTCAGCCTCCCGAGTAGTTGAGATTACAGGTGTGGGCCACCTTGCCTGGCAATTTTTTTTGGTATTTTTAGTAGGGATGGGGTTTCACCATGTTGGCCAGGCTGATCTCCAACTCCTGAGCTCAGGTGATCTGCCCACCTTGGCCTCCCAAAGTGTTGGGATTACAGGCGTGAACCACTGCACCCCCCCACACTTAACTTCAGAATGTTTTTTTTTCACGTTATTTCAAACTCTCTGTAACATAACTTTCAATTACTAGAAAGCCATTTATAAGTTGATATTCCATAGTTCACCTAACTACTCCCCTATTTTCATACACTTAGTTTGTTTTCAAACATTTTCTATATGAATGACGCACTGGTGACGTCTTTATGCAGGAGTCCTCATCTGGATCTCGTTATGAGAGACTCCCAGAAATGAAATGACTGACTCAAACGTATGAACATTTTAAGGCTCTTGATCCTTGGCATGGAGCCAGCCAGTGGCAGAGCCAGGACTCTAAGCTGAGGCCCTGGCCCCATCTAGTCTTCTTCCTCAAAGGCCAAGTCCCTTGGTCTTGGGGCTCCCAGGCAGTGGAGGAGACACAGCCTCCTTCCTTCAGAGTCAGTGTCATTTTCAGTGGTCTCACCCCCGGCTTGTCCTGCTGGATAACCATGGTAACCAGGGTTAACCAGGAGCCAGAGAGGTAGAGAAAGCCACTTGTCCTCACTGATCTCGGTCATGGTAAGAAAAGACGGCCCTTTGCTGAGCCCTGTGGGAGCAGAGTCGAAGGACAGCATTCCTTTTGGTGAAGCTCTGCCAAGGTTTTCCTGTACACCTTCTATGTGTTGGGAAGAGTAGGTATAGTGGGAGAGGTCGGGTATAGGTTCAGAAGGTCTGGGGCGGAGTTCTGCCCATTATTTCTTTTTTTCTTCCTTTTTATTCTTTCATTCATTTATAGAATTTCATTTTATTTTAATTTTGAGACAGTCTTGCTTTGTCATCCAGGGAAGAGTGCAGTGGCGCAATCACAGCTCTCTGGGGCCTCGAACTCCAGGGCTCAAGTGAGTAGTGGGGGCACCCAGCTAATTAACTTTTTTTTTTGGTAGAGATGGGGTCTTGCTATGTTGTTCAAACTGGTCTCGAACTCTGGGCTCAAGCGATCCTCTTGCCTTGCCCTACCAAAGTGCTGGGATTACAGGTGTGAGCCATGGTGCCCAGACCTCTGGTCATTATTTCTTGTGTGACTATGAGCACAAGGTGATGTCAGTTCTGTGAACCTCAGTTGCCCCATCTGTTAAAATGGGGACAATATACCCATCTTACCAGGCTGCTGAGAGTTTAAATAAGACGAAATGGAAGACAGGCCATTGTACATGGCTCAGGTCAGGAGCTCAAACATAGGCATTTAGGGAGAAAACCCTTCTTATAGCTAAAGAAAGATCTTAGATCTCACCATATCCTCACATTCTTTCCTGTTTCTTCCTCCCAGCCAAAAGATCCTCCCTGGTTAGCCGAAGGGTCTGTGGTTGTGGTATCTTCTGCTTCCAGGATTCCCTGTGGTTCTCTGATGGGGCATCAGTTGGTCATGTGTCCTTCCTTCTTGATGGCTCTCAGGGTCTTTAGGGCCCCTGGTCAGCGTCTCCATGGGGCGTGCCAGTTGTCCCATGAGTTTCCTACTGTCTTGTCTGAGATGAACATCAGGGTTAGCACTCTGGACAACTGCCCTTTGCTCCACCACTGGTTCCCACTCAAAGGTGGGCAATTCCTGTAGTACATGTCACCTCTTCATGAGCTGAGGCCCCTCAGGCTTGGTCATGATGGGAGGGAATGGTTGGACCTGACGCCATTAGAGGTCCCATTCATACATGGCTTCCCATGCTGGAAGAAGTGGAGGCAGCACAAGCTTATGTTCACATCCCTTATTTGTGGTCTATTTGGTGTCAAAGTGGGGCAAAGGTCAAATCTCCCACCCTAAGCGACCTTTCTGTTCTGCACATCAACTCATTTCTTGGGACAGATCTAGTTGGACAGGGGTAGACTTCTGCAGACATCGCCTGGGTTTCCTGTATGTAGAAGGTGAGGAACGTTAGCAGAAAGAGTCCAGCGACGACCTCCTACATAGCAGGCTCAGCATGTGTGGTGAAGATCTCTGCTCTGGTCCTTTTGATGCAGAGATGGGTTAGAGGAAGCTGGGTAGGACTCAGGTGTCCGAGTGTCTGTTCCAAGTACCAGGACGTTCTGGGCACCCCACCCAGAGGGTTTTCTGACCACTTGTCCACTAATCAAAGCTTGACCCTGTCCCTCGGCAGCTGTGTGAACTTGAGCAGTGCAGGCAACTTCCTTAAGCTTTAATTTCCTCTTCTGTTAAAGAGGGTATATTAAATATTCCTCCTCCAAATGAGGGTATAATCATCTCTATAAAATAGAAGTAATAATAATCTGTCCATATGGGGTTTTACTTTTCAATTAATGGACTTTGCTTTCTAGAAAGTTTTGGGTTTACAGAAAAATTGAGCAATGGTTCGGAGAGCTCCCACACACTGCTCCCTCCCCCACACTCACACACACAGTTTCCCCTTTTATTAACATACTGCATAAATGTGGTACATTTGTCATCACTGGGTAGTTTACATTAAGTTTCACTCTTTGTGTGGTACAGTTCTACAGGTTTTGACAAATGCATAATGTCCTGTGGCCTCCAGTATAGAAGAATACAGAATACTTTGACTGCTTAAAAAATCCCCTGCCCCTCCTAGCCATCCCCCTTCCCCACCCACTTCCACCCCACCACACCCTCTACCACAGGAACCCCTGGAAACCACTGATCTTTTTCTCGTCTGCATAGAAGACAAGAAGCCTTTTCTAGAAGGTTTCCATACAGTTGGAATCATGCAGTGCGTAGCCTTTGGAGATTGGCTTCTTTCACTTAGAAATATGCACTTAAGCTTCCTTCATGTCTTTTCGTGGCTTGATGTCCATTTCTTTTCATTCTGAGTAACATTCTGGATGTACCACTGTTTATCCATTCACCTTTGGAGGAGCCTCTTGGGTGATCCAGTTTTTGGCCATTAGGAATAATAAAGCTGCTATAAACATCTGTGTGCAGGTTTTTGTGTGAACCTAAGTGTCCAACTCATTTGGATAAATACCAAGGGGCATGATTGTTGGATTGTGTGGTAGATGATGTTTAGCGTTGTGGGAAATGGCTAGACTTTCTTCCTGTACCATTTTACATCGCTGCCAGCAGTGAATGAGAATTCCTGTTGCTCTGTTTCCTCACAAGCTTTTGGATTTTAGCTGCTTTGATAGGAGTGTAGTGGCATCTCATTATTTTTTGAATTTGCAGTTCCCTAACAACACACGAAGTTGAGCATCTTTTCATATGCTGGTTTGCCGTTTGCGTATGTTGTTTGGTGAGGTGTTTGTTCAGCTTTTTCAATTTTTAAATTGGGATATTATTTTTCTTATTGAACTTCAGAGTTCTTTGTATGTTTTGGATACAAATCCTTTATGAGATATATGTATTGCAAATATTTTCTTTCCATGTATGGCTTATTATTATTATTCTCTTAACAATGTTTTTCAAAGAGCAGAAGTTTTAATTTTAAAGAAGTCTAGCTTCTCCAGTTTTTCATTCAGAAGTCATGCTTTTGGTGCTGTATCTAAAAACTTATTGCTAAACACAAGGTCACTTAGATTTCTCCTGTTTTATCTTCTAGGAGCTTTTTAGTTTTGTATTTTATACTTAGGTCTATGATCCAGGTTGGGTTAGTTTTCGAGAAGGGTATAAGGTTTGTGTCCAGATTTAAAAAAAAATTTTATTTTTGCATGTGGATGTCCAGTTGTTTTAGCACCATTTGTTGAAAAAACTATCCTTAGGCTGGGCATGGTGGCTCACACCTATAATTTCAGCACTTTGGGAGGCCTCAGGATCACTTGAGGTCAGGAGTTCGAGACCACCCTGACCAACATGGCGAAACCCCATCTCTACTAAAAATACAAAAATTAGCTGGGCATGGTGGAACATGCCTATAATCCCAGCTACTTGTGAAGCTGAGGCAGGAGAATTGCTTGAACCTGGGAGATGGAGGTTGCAGTGAGCCAAGATTATGCCACTGTCTGGGTGACAGAACAAGAATGTCTAAAAAAAAAAAAAAAAAAGACTATCCTTTCTGTATTGAATTGCCTTTGTGCCTTTGTCAAATATAAGATAACTATATTTGAGTGGGTTAAATTTTGGGGCTGTCTATTCAGGTCTACAGATTTCTTTCTCCTTGCCAGCACCATGCTATCTTGATTACCGTAGCTTTACAGAAAGTCTGAAGTCAGGTATTGCCAGACCTCTGACTGGGTTCTTCTTATTCCTTATTGTGTTGGCTATTCTGGGTCTTTTGTCTGTCCATATACGTTTTAGAATCAGTTTGTCAATATCCACAAGTAACTTGCTGGGATTTTCGTTAGTATTGCATCGCATACTAACGAATTGGGAAGAAGTTGATCTCTTAATAATATTGATTCTTCCAATTCATGAATGTGGAATATTGTTCCATTTATTTAGATCTCTGATTTCTTTCATCAGGATATTGTAGTTCTCCTCACATAGATCTTATACATATATTATTAGATATACCTAAGTATTCCAGTGATTTCATTTTTTGGTGTAAATGTAATGGTATTGTGTTTCAAATTCTTCTTGCTCATTGTTGGTATATAAGAAAGCAATTAACTTTTGTATACTAACCTTATACTCTGCAATCTCACTGTAATCCTTTGCTATAATTAGTTCCAGGAGGGTTTTTATTTTTGGTCCATTCTTTGGAATTTTCTACCTAGACAGTCATGTCACCTGTGAACAAAGGTAGTCTTCCTTTCTTTCTTCCCAATCTACATACTTTTAATTTTCTTTTCTTGTCTTATTACATTAGCTAGGACTTCCAGTATAGTGTTGGATAGGAGTTGTGAGAAATAACATCCTTGCCTTGTTCCCAGTCTTAGGGGAAAGTTTCTGGTTGCTTGTCATCAAGTATGATGTTGGCTGCAGTGTTTTTTGTAGTTCTTGAAAAAACCAAGTTGAGGAAGTTTATCTCTATTCCTAGTTTGTTCAGAGGTGTTTTTTGTTCTTGGTGTGTGTGTGTGTGTGTGTGTGTGTGTGTGTTCTATCATGAATGGATAATGGACACTGAATTTTGGTTTTCTGACCACATAGGGCTTTGAGAGGGTTAAATGAGTTAGTGGGTCTGGAGCACCCAGCATAGGGGCTGGCATGTAGGCTCAATGTATGTTATAACTGAAGGAAAATATTGTGTGTCAAACACACAGACTCCAGAACCAGACTGCTTGAGTTCAAATCCTAACTCTACCACTTATCAGCTGTGTGACCTTGAGTAAGTTACTTAACCTCTCTGCACCTCATTTTCCTCCTGTCCTATAAAAGGAGGATGATAATAGTATCTCTGTCATAGAGTTGCTTATGGATTAAATCAATGAGTTGTTTGTAAAAACTTATAAAAGCACATAGTAAGTTTCAAGTATCAAGTATTATTAATACTACTACTATTATTAGTTATATTGTTGTTATGAATGCTATTAACTACAGTGGTCACCTTCCTTTTAATTTCAGCTGCATTTCCACATATTAGAGAAGCAGTTGGGAATAGATGGTCAGATGGTCTGGATTTGAGTCCCAGCTTTCCCACTTCCTGTCGGTATGACTTTAGACAAGTGACAAACTTGCACAGTATAGGTACCTACTTTGTGGAGTTGATATATGGATTAAGTGAGTGGCATATGTAAAGTGCTTAGAAAAATGCTTGCAAAGTCTGTTAGCTATTACTATTATTATCATTATTTCTGGAGTCCAGCTTCTCAAGGCCCAGTCTCTAGCTGGGTCACTCAGAGACTGGTGGATGACACAGACCGTCCGAGGATGCATAGTCTAGGGATGCAGCTGGTGGGTAATCTAACCATTAGGGCTGCCCTAGGGCCTGTCCAGGAGGTAGTGTGTTCTCTGTCACTGGAAGTGTTTAAGCAGGAACTGCAGGTTTGGCTGGATGATCCAGAAGCTTCTGTCTAGTTGGAGACTCTGGGAAGTATTAGTGTGGGTGAGAGAGGATGGAGCTCAAGGTTCTGAGAAGGTGCTTTAGAAAAATGCTTAGGGGCCAGGTATGGTGGCTCACTCCTGTAATCCCAGAACTTTGGGAGGCTGAGGTCAGGAGTTTGAGATTAGTCTGGCTAACATGGTGAAACCCCATCTTTACTAAAAGTTCAAAAATTAGCCGGCGTGGTGGTGTGCATCAGCTACTCTACTAGGGAGACTGAGGCAGGAGAATTGCTAAAACCCGGGAGGTGGAGGATGCAGTGAGCTGAGATCCTGCCACTGCACTCCAGCTTGGGCGACAGAGTGAGACTCCGTCTCAAAAAAAAAATAATAAATAAAAGATAAATGAAAATGCTTGGGGCTGGCTCTGACGCCCTTTCCCAGCTTTAATTAGAGCCATCCCACTTGTATTTGTTTTATATTTTGAAAATCCAGAGAGAATATTTTTGGTGGGGGCAGAGAAAGGGGTCCTGCCACTGGGAACTATTTGAAAGCCTCATAGTTCACTCTGCCTCATCTTTTTTTAACAGAAGTGGAAAACTGAAGCTCAGAGAGAGAAAGTTATTTACTGACGTCCTGCAGCAAGTCAATTAAGAACTTTCCTGAATCTGGGACTCCTGACACCTAGTCCAGTGCTGGCTTGATTCCAACCTCCTGGCTCTTTCTGTGGCTGCCACCCCTAGCCTCAGATGGGTACGCTACCCTCAGCCCCTTCCTTGGTTGGTGACATTGGCTCTGGCTTCATTTGAGCTCAGCCCCCTGGAGTGGAATCTGCACAGGCTACTCTCCCCTAGGCTGAAGAGTTAACCTCAGCCTCCCACCTTGGACTCAGCTTATCTGGGCTCTCAGGAGCTACAGTGTCCCCATGGAGACGTGAGGAGCCTATGCCATCCACTAGGTTATATTCGGTCATTTATTCATCCAATGAACAAGTATTTATTGAGTTCCTACTATATGCAGGATATAGTGCTAGGTTCTGGGAAGATGGTGGTGTGTGATTTAAATAAGTTCCTGCCTGCATGGGCCTTACTTACAGCCTAGTAAGGACAGTGGACAAATAAACAATTGATTCCATTTGAATATTGGGTTTAGTTAGGGTAGGCCAATTGTTGTAACAAACAATCCTAAAATTTCAGGAGCGTAATATAACACGGGATTTCTGGGCAAGTGGGTTTCTTCAGCTGCCCTCATCTAAGTGATTCAGGGACTTAGGCTCCTATCAGTGGCTCTGCCCCTCTGTAGGCCCTCAGAATCCTCTCCATTCAGCTGGAAGATGGGGACAATGAGTGAGCATGCAGGATCTTATGGGAAGTCAAGGCCAGGCCTGAAATGGCATCCATCACTTCTGCCCTTCTTTCATTGGCTGGAACTCAACAACATGGCCTCGCCAACTCCAAAGGAGGCTGGGAAATGTAGTCTAGCTGTGTGCCTGGAAGAGAGGGAGATATGGTTTGTTGAGCACACTGTAGTCTGTGCCACAAGTGTGATCATTTCTAAGTTAGAGATAAGCTGGAAGTATTGTGGGGACACCTCAGAAAAGCTTCATAGGGTAGGCGACATCCAACCTGAGATGTGGAGAATGAATAGGAGTTGGCCAGGGGAAAGGATGGAGAGAGGTGTTCCTTGCATAGGGGAAGGCTGAGCATGGTGTTTTAGGAGAACTAGAAGAGAGATTCAATCTGGCTGGAGCTGAGCCTGGTGGCTGGGGAGAGTGGTGAGCCATGAGGCTGGAGCAGCAGTTTGATCTAGGCTTGAATGATTATGACACTCAGTGAGGACATGGGAGCCAGGAAAGGGGAACCACACAGTCAGATCAGCCAATGAGATAGATCTCTTTTGCTTCTGAGTAGAGGATGGACCAGAGGGGCAAGAGGCGGGAAGCTGTTGGACTGTCCAGGCAGTGGGTGACGTGGCTGGATTGGGGAATGGCTGTGGTGTGGGAAGGTGGCACTGCTATTTAGAAGAAAGAATAGAGAGGACCTGGTGATCCATCAGATGAAGGGGTGATGAGGAAGTCTCAAGGACACTGCTGAGCTTATGTAGTTACAATTTGGCTGGTTCAACCCGAGTGGTTGGCCAAATCTGACCCACTAGCTCTTTTGCATATAAAGTTTTATTGGAACACAGACAGGACCATTCCTTTATGCATTGTATATAGCTGGTTTTACGCTACGGCAGCACTTGGTTATTGTGACAGAGACTGTATGGCCCTCAAAGCCTGAAATATTTATCATCCTGCCTTTTACAGATCGGTTTGCTGACTCTTGAGCTGAACAGTTTTTGATTTCAGTAAATTTATCAGAACCGGTTAAAATCCTATTATGGCTTAGGTTATCATTGCTTTCATTCATTCATCTTCTATTTCCTTGCCCTCTTTGATGGTGCCAGCACAGCCTGCCTGAGTCCAAATAACTGGTCTGGTTGCTGCGGGCAGCAGTCTTAGAGGCAGACGCCTGCTCCTGCAGCAGGACACCATGCCTGGGTGGGAATTGCAGCGCACCTGGCTGATGCAGTTACCGGCCCAGATGTGGGGCTGGCCTGAGCCAAGCTGGTTTCTTAGGCTAGGCCATTTGGGTCTTTTGGGGTGATTGCGTTTCCATGAAGTGGTTCTCAGATGTGGTGTCATTTACTCCTAATGACAGTCCCCGGGGGTCAGCATTACCACGCCTCCACTGCACAGATAGGAAACCAAGACCTGGAGAGAAACTTTCTCAAGGCAAAAGGGCAGATGCAGACAGGCCTCTTCTGGGTCTGAGATGAAGATCCAGTAAAGGTGACCTGTGGTCTGAAGTTCTTCTCCCTGAAGACCCAGGGAGCAGGACAAGAGTGTCTGTCCACTGCGCCAGGACTCCGGGACCTCCCAGCCATCTGGCACCTCCTCTGTGTTGGTCCCAACCAGGGGTTACAGATGTGAGCTGGACAGTGTGGGAATGCAGCTTCGCAACAGTAATTAGTTTATTCCCAAGGTCAGTAGTCTAAATAGTAGAAAAATGTATTTCTCGTTCCAAGCCAAATATGCAAGTGGCAGCCAGTTGGCCAGGTGCCATCGATGGGATTTCACCCTTGCACGTGCCTTGCCTTTGGCCATGAGTTTGGGCAGGAGAGCAGGAGAAGGATCGTCCCTTCACAGACCCTGTCCTGCTCTTGACTGGGGACCTACTGGGAAGGTTCCCACAGCCCAGCATCCTCCCACGTAGTTCCAGGTTCCTGCTGTGACTGTGACCACTGAAGGGTGATGGATGTGCCAAGAAGGGCAGCACCAAGGCTGGCTTTTCCCACTGGCACTCACTCCATGTGCCTGGCACAGCTCCTGGCACATGGGTGGTGACCAAGAGATTTGTGAATGCACGAATGAATGGGGTAGTGCCAGCTTTTGAAGTGGAAGGAACTGGATGTGTAGCAGAGGCCACATCAGTGGATGAGGGGAAGAGCCACGGTTTCCTTTCTGGGGTTCACTGAGGACATCGTCAGGAGCCACAGCCTTGGACCATTCCATTTGGTGCTGAAATGACCAGAGGGCTGGGTCTACCTTAGGCAAAGCGCTCACTGAATAGACGGAGTTTTTGCAGGTATTTGGATGCTGCTTCTGTAATAGGTATGTCTGTTGCCTTCCATCTTTTGTTCATTTATTCATTCATTTGTTCATTCATTCATCCATTTTTTGCAAAGGTATTGCATGGCGGTTAGAAGTGAGGGAGGCAAGGAGGAAGATGCTTCATGTCTTTGCAAATGTCAGGCCCCCCATCAAAATCCTTTCTGATTACCCCTACATTGCTTGGCTACCTCTCCTCATCTTTTAAATGGTAGCTTAGAGGTTAGTTCTATTAGAAGCCTCTGTGCCCACCCAGACTAGGCCCCCCCAAACCTTTTCTGTGCTTTCCAGCCCCCTGTGTGGGCTCTGGCAGAGCCTCCATCACCCTGGTAGGTCCTTGTTTGCTTGTCTGGATGGTTGAGGGCAGGGCCTGTCTGGTTCTTCACTGTGTCCCTGGGATCTGGGCTAGGGCAGGAGCTCAATACATCACTGTTATGTGAATGAATGAATGATGAATGAATGAATGACGTATCTTACACTCCCAATCCATAACTTCCATCTCATTCTTAAAACCCTTTCTAATAAAGAAATGCCCTCATTCCTTCATTACAGGGATACGCTACTTTCTTCACCTCGAATAAAGCTCACCAAAGTCTTTTATAAAGGGCCTTCACCCTCTGTTGGGCAGGAGAACATGTCTTAGTTCTCTTCCTTCACGTTTTTTGCCCAGTGAGGGTGAGCAACTCACCTAGGCTCACACAGCCAGATTGGATTCTAGCTGGGAGCTCGGAGGATCCTGGGGATCACTCCTTATATGAGACCTGACAATTCAGGAATCCCCAGTAGAGGAGTGGGTGGGTAGTCTGAATGCTGCCTCAGGGGACCCCTCCTGGGACTCTCCAATGGGTGACAGGGTCCTTCTCCTGCTTGAGCACCTACTGCCACTGACTCCTGGGGCCACTTCCCGCTTGTGAGCAGAGCTGGACACTTGCAGTATGAGTCAAAGATGTGGCTCAGGCCCAAGCAAAGATGTTCTGAAAAGTTTATGGGACCAGACGGGGTCCATGGATTCGGGGTCCTTCCTCAGCCCTCTCTTCTGCTGCCGGGGCAGGACATCCTGTCCCTCTGTCAGGCAGGCTGCCCCTCTTTCTAGCCTCTTTGAGAATTCCACCTGAAACCCACGGAGACTTTCCACAGTCTACACTGTGGCACTCAAACAGCATTCTCTTCTAGAATCTTCTCCTTGGCATGTGCCCAGCCTTCTGTCTGGGCTTGAGAACCCACAGACTTCCGTTCTAGGATCCCTGGGCTCATCTACATCGGTTTAGTGAAAGCTCACCTACTGTTCCCACGTGTGCGACCCTCATCACGTTTTCCCCTGTGACCATTAAAATGAGGTGAATGCCAATTTGCTTCTTCTATTTCTTTTATTAACAAGATATATGATTCTCTTTGCACCTGAATGGATCTTGGTGACTGAAATATAGAGTAACTGAAACCACCCTCAGTGCTGTCTCCCTGCTGTCTTTCCTCCCTTCTTCCCCTTTCCCATCTCTGTCTGGGTTGGGACCATGTGGTGCTGAGGAATTGAGCTGTTGTAAATTACGGTCAGGGCTTCTGGGGGGCCTGGATCAGGCAGAAGCGAGCAGGGACCACAGGCGGTGCTTGTTGCCGTCCTCCCTCCCTCCGCTCCTGTCCAGTCTGGTAATGAAGGCTTTGCAAAGGAAGCAGCTGCCCAGAGCCAGACTGGGGGTTGGGGGGCAGACTCCTGAGTCCCCCTTTCCCACCTCTGTCTCCTGGGTGGCAGCAGCAGCAGCGAATCCAGGGTGCGTTGCTCTGAGCCAGGTGTGGGGCCTGGTCAGGTGGCTTGTCCATTGGCTTTGGAAATCTTGGAGGCAGTCCTTGTACCCCGTCTGTCTCTGTCACTTGTCAACTGCAACAAGAGCCACGTTACCTCCAGACCCTCACCCTCAAACCCCTTCCCATGCCGGGGCGCCGCTCGCCGTGGGGAAGTGCGGAGCTGAGCCGGTGTGGCCAGGGAGCAGCACAGATGCGGTCCCTGCTGTCTGGCATCTCCTGATCCGGGAGGAATTCGCCTGGAGAACAGAGCTCGGGCAGCTGGTGTGCTGTAACCGAGACGCAGCTGGTTGGCACGGGCTGGGGCCTTTGGATTGGGCCGCGGTGTTTGCAAGCTCCAAATCCTTGGCTCTCCTTGAACAACGAGGAATTCAGGACGCTGATCCCACTGAGGATGAAAAGGCCACGGGCTCCCAGACACCCCACCCTCTACTCCCTAGGGGGTGCTGGCTGAAGCTGCACAAGACTGGAGACACAGTGGCTGGGGCAGGGGCAGAGGTGGGGACAGGGCTTCAGCCCATGCAGCCAATGCTACCTGGCTCGGGGGTGGGGGAGGATCGGGGCAGGAGAGGCTGACGTGGGAGGGGCAGTCACTGCAGAGCGCCCACTGCCAGCCGGGCAGCACTTGCCAGAGGTCGCTCCTTTGGGATATCACTGAATCCATACAGCCTTGAAATAGGTTTTAGAAACTTTCTGTTGGGGAAACTGAGGCCAGAGGGGCTGCGGCTTGGCTGAAGGCTCCAGAGGGGCAGGGTCTGGTCTCCAGGCCAGGCTCACTGCTAAGATCGCCTTTAACACAGACATGTCAGGAATCCTGTCCTCCTCCTCCCCGCCTCCCCGGCATCTCTAAGGATTGTGACAAATTGAAAATCCTATTAGTGTTCAATTAATGGGCTTTTCTTGTGGGGCAGCGGGCCGGAACGGCGGCCGAGGGCTGAGAGCATTCGCCGGCAGAGGGTGTGGGCAGGGAGCGGCGGGGGCCTGTCTTTCCAGAGCCCCCCCTCCTGCCTTTATTAACCAGCTCATCTCTCCGGCTGAGCGGCCTTTTATCTAGGAAGGGGCAAAGGCGCTTTGAACCTTGGAATTAAATTCTGCTGGGGCCTGGGACAAAGGATGGGCCCCAGAGATGGCCGCCCCCTCCTTCATGGCCCTGACCTGGAAACATCTGAGAGCTGTGGGGCCGGGGGTGGTCGTCTCAGGTCTGTGACCCCAAGGGCAGGGGGCATGTGCCCAGCAGGGGTGGAGGGGTCTTTGCGCTTTTCCAGGCTGTGAGAAGGCACAGCAGGCCAGGAGCTGGCACAGAGGGGATTCTGGAGACTTCTCTTCCTCCTCCCCCCAGCCACACCCGTGTGTCCTCTCCAGAGCTTTGGGCACACGCTAGTCCTCATTTGGGAATGGAGTCCCGCCTCTGTCCAGGCGCCGTGTGGGTTCTGGGGCTACAGCTGCGAAACAGACAGACAGTGTTTCAGTCTCTCGGAGTCTGCATTCTAGAGAGTGGAGATAGAAGGCAAGCCATTACATATCCGGTTCTGAAGATGCTGTGAAGGAAAATAAAGCAGGCTGAGGAGACAGTGATGGAGGTGGTCAGGGAAGGCCCCCGGGAGGAGGTGACATTTGTGTGGAGGCCTGAACGAAGTTCGAGGGAGCCGTGTGGACGTGGGAGGTGGGCAGGAGTAGAGATTGGGGCAGAGAGAACAGTAAATGTGGACACTTCAAGAGCAGATGTGGCTGGGAGTCCAAGGAAGAGCAAGGAGGTCTGAGAGGCTGGAGTAAGGGAGCAGGGCAGGGAGGAGGAGGGGGAGAGAAAGAGGGGGTGGGGAGGAGAGAGAAGACCATGGCGGGGGGCTGCCCTCCCTTCAAATCTTAGAAGGTCGGGGTAGGAAGGCAGTTCCATCTTCATCTCCCATTTCATAGTTCAGAAAACAAGGCGAGGTGAGGACGGGAACCATTGAGTTACATAGTGAGGCAGTGGGAAGACGGGGACCAGAAACGGGTCTCTTAACCTCTAGTCCAGTGCTTCCCAGCCGGCAATGGAATAAATGCGATAAAAATTATAAGTATGATTTGTTGAACACTTACCTTATATAGGCAGGCTCTTTGCGAAGCCACGTTTACATACCTTGGCTCATATATTGCCTATTTTACCTATATCAACCTCTAGAGACCTATTGTATACCCATGATACAGATGTGGAGCCGAGGCTTAGAGAAGTCGAGATGACTGGCAAAGCTGTGATTGAGCCCAGCCTGCCCAGTTTCTGAGCATCTCCTGTATCACTCCAGGCTCTGGGGCCCGTGGGGAGCATGTAGCCCAGCCTTGCTGTGGCACAGGCCACATGATTTCCTGTGGATGAGCCCATCTGTCCATTTCCAACACCGTACCGCAAACTTCTGGAGGACAGGAAGGGGGCTGCTCTCATCTCTGACCCCAGTGCCAGTCCCTTTGCTGGGTCTTGAAATCAAGTGTAGGGGCTCTGATGTGATCGCTGTCTCTCTGAGCCCAGTGTTCGCTGTTCCTGCCTGTCGCTGTTCCTGCAGCGTCTCCCTTCCGATGCTGCTTCTGACTGGTGCCGCTCCACCTTGGCTGCTAGGGTGGGAGCATCCAGGGAATGGTGAGAGGCCAGAGCTACAATGCCACTTCCCGCTCTGTGACCCTAGCCCGGGCCTGGCTCGGACTCTGTGTCCAGTGTTGGTTTGAATGAATGGACTGTGCATTGTATGAGTTTTGAGGAGGGGATTAGGGTCAGAGTGAGCAAGGAGAGAAACAGGTGGAGAAGACCAAAGAGGGCGCTCTGTCGCTGCTGAGGCTGAAGCTGTGAGACCAAGAAGGAGGAATGTAGAGGAAAACCCAGATATGGGTACAAACGGATGGGCCAATACAGAGACCCCCAGAGAGGCAGGGGGACTGTAGAGGCAGGTGCGAGGCCACTGCACGGGAGGGTCGGCTTCCTGGCAGGGAGGCCCTGCAAGCCAAGCTTTTCAGTAAGACCTGGGTGCGGACGGGAAATCAGCAGGGGTGGGCTGGTCAGGAAGCACACGGAGGAGGCAGCCAGCCGGGCTTGTTTGTCGGCGGGGAGAGGATTCGGCCGGGTAGAGGCTGAGGGGCGTGTGCGAGGGGAGAGGGCAGTGCAGGCGGGTGGGCTGGGAAGGAGGGAGGCATCGAAAGCCAGGGAGCCAGGAGTTTGGATTTCAAAATTTCCAGTTCCCTGCATCTCATCTCCCTGAGCTGTAAGGGCAGGGAGTGTGGCTCAAGATCTCTGGTCCCTGCAAAGAGCTAATGCCAGGCTGAACATAGGTGCTGGTGATAGGAGGGTGAAATGCTGGGGACCACTGGACACACTGATTTCTCGTCTGACCATGTGCCCTGGTGGATGGCCTGGCCACTGGGTCAGAGGGATAGTGTCTTTATCACCTGATGCTCCTGCCTCTCCTCTCTATTCCTGTTACAGCTCAGGTTCCAAACTCCTAATTTCTCACCTATTACAAGCGTCCCTACCTACTTCCTGCATCCAGTAGCTTCCCACCAATCCAATCCCCAATCTGTAGCTGAAAGAGTTTTGCTTTTTTTCTGAGACAGGGTCTCATTCTTGCCCAGGCTGGAATGCAGTGATGTGATTCTAGCTCACTGCAGCCTCGAATTCCTGGGTCAAGGAATCCTCTTGCCTCAGCCTCCCAAGGAACTAGGACTACAGGGATGTGTCACCATACTTGGCTAAGTTTTTTTTTTCCTTTTTTTTTTAGAGATGGGGTCTTGCTGTGTTGCCCAGGCTGGTCTGGAGCTTCTGGCCTCAAGCTATCCTTCTGGCTTGGCCTCCAAAGTGCTGGGATTACAGGCTTGAGCCAGCTCTCCTGGTGGCAGAAGGGTTTTATAAAGCACAATCTGACTGTGTCACCTCCTGGCCTAAAACCTTCTATAACTCCCTAGAACCCACCGGATAGGTACCTGTGTGGCATGGCCCTGTCTATTCCTCCAACCCCAATCTCACCCTTTCCCATCTCAAACCTTTGCTCTGGCCACAGGGAATCATGGCTCAACTTTGTTTTAGATGCTATTCCTTCTATAGAACTTCCTTTCCTTATCTTGTCCACTGGGGAACTTCTATACTTCAAAGCAGAATTCTATTGTCCCTCATTCCAGGAAGGCTTCCCCACAACCCCCATGCTGTTCCCGCAGCCCCCAGCCTCCCTAGGACTGCACATTTTGAGCAGTTTGCCCTGTAGTGGTTGGGGGACTCGTCCCTTCCCTTTTAGATAGAGAGCCCCAAATGGGCAGGGCCATGTGTGATTTACTTGTATATCTGCAAAGCCCAGTACAAGGCCTTGTGCAAACTCTTGCTCTTAGGTAATGTTTGAATGCGTGAAGACTGGGGCCATGGGAGCCTGGACCACTGGGCCTAACTTGGGGGATGCGGGTCCTGGAGCTCCCAGGCTGGGCACTGGGACGGGGCAAGGCAGGAACTCAGCCTTTTCCTGGGGAGTTTATTTTGGTCGTGGCAAATAAACCCCTTTGGAAAATGTGACCAGTTTCTGATCCCCATGTCTTCACTCCTGACGCCCTCTTCTCAGCGTGTAACGAAGGCAGCAGCCTCTGTTAATAAAGAATAATTATGGGGCTGGATTAAAGAGATTATCGGGAACAGGTGGAGCCCCTTGCCCCACCCGTTCTGCCCGCCGTCGGCGGCAAGGATGAGCTCACAGTTTCCCTCTCGGGGGAGGATGTGCCGCTGGGGGCCTCCCAGCCATGCTAATCCTCCCGGGAGGGGAGAGAATCCTCCTGCCAGTCACTTCCCACCGAGTTCCAGGTGGGATTCCAGGGGATCAGTGGAAAAGGGTATCCCCACAGCGTGGAGTCCCTGTTGCTACCTTCCCATCTGCTACTTAAGAAAGCAGGAAGACAGAGGATGAGAGGGGCTGGAGGGGAAAGCCCCCCTCAAGGTGGCTTATCCAGGCTTTGTCCCTGGCCTCAGCCTGGGCAATGTGGACCACCGCTCCTGTCTCTGGGTTGCAGTTTTCCTATGTACGATAAGCAGCTGGGCTGCATCAGCCTTTCCCGAGCTGGGCTCTAGAGAAATCACTTCCAGTTTTTTTTTTTGCTGGAGTGCAGTGGTGCGATCTTGGTTCACTGCAACTTCTGCCTCCTCCGTTCAAGCAATTCTCCTGGCTCAGCCTCCTGAGTAGCTGGGACTACAGTCACGCACCACCACGCCCAGCTAATTTTTGTATTTTTAGTAGAGATGAGGTTTTACCATGTTGCCCAGGATGGTCTCAATCTCTTAACCTTGTGATCTGCCCGCCTCAGCCTCCCAAAGTGCTGGGATTACAGACATGAGCCACCGTGCCCGGCCTGTTTTTTAATATCGAAGGACTCTGGAAATAAGCCCTGTGATCCCTTGTTGAAGATGAACTTGGAGAAACTATGGCAAAAGGACCGAGGACTCGGCAGGGAATGAAACCCATTTGTCTCCAAGACTAAAACCTCAGTGAGAGTCATGATTACAGAACAGAATAAAACGTGGAATGAATAAAACTATGTAGAAATGATGACTGGCATATAGTGGGAGGGAAAGGGGGAAAGAAGATATGAAGAAATGGAAATACACAGATTTCCTCATCTTCTATAGTCAGGGGCAAAAGATAGAATTTAAATATGAAATTAATAGAGACGTAATTAATTTTATGAAGGTAAATATTAAAAATACAAAATAATAAATTTGAGTCATGGATGGCAAGGGGATGGGAGAGGAAATAAGAAAGAATTCTACCAATCCTCCTAGGAATGGTTACATTCACAATGCAATACAAGAAGAAATTAACAGTGAAACATAACCAACTTTACCCCTGTCTCTTGAATCAAGAATGAAATCAAATCAAATTGCAGAAATCCAGAAAATGGAGATAACAATGGCAATCCATATCAGGATGGTGGAATACTACTAAAGCAGAGCTCAGGGAAAAATTCATAGCTTTAAGTGTTTTTATTAATAAGTAATAAAGATCAAAAGTCCATACATTAATCCAAGAAGTTAGAAAAATAGCAATAAAATAACCCGAAAGAAATCACAAGGAAGAAATCTATAAAAATAAAAGTGGCTCTTCATGAGAGAAATCACACAAATGCTGGGACTAACAAAGGTTGTTTGAAGAAGGCAAATAACACAAATAAAATCTTAGGTGACCTAATCCAGAAAAAAAGTGGAAAAAGCACTGTTTCCTAAAATAAAAAATGGTTATGGAGAAATAATGCCAGTTTCAGAGGAAATCAAAAGAATATGCAAATATATTTGAGAATTTAGATGAAATAGATAATTTTTAAAGAAAATGCAATGTATAAAAATACTCCTAGAAGAGAGAGAAAATTGAGACAGACCAATAACCACCGAAGAAATAGATAATTACTCCTAAAAAAAAATCACAGAAGAATTTAACCACACATTTAAAGAACGATTTCAGTGATATAAATTATTATTTAAGTTGGCCCAGGGTTACTTTCTTTCATATATACAGAGCTCTTGTAAATTGAAAAGGCTGACAACTTGATAGAAAAATAGATGAAGTATAAGAACAGATCATTCACAGAAAAACAATTCCTCTTAGAGAAGAATATGAAAAGATGATCAATCTTACTTAAAACAGGAAAACTGCATTTATGAATGTATGTATGTATTTAGAGACATAGTCTCCCTCTGTCGTCCAGCCTGGAATGCAGTGGCGCGATCTCAGCTCTCTGTAACCTCCACCTCCCAGGTTCAAATGATTATCCTGCCTCAGCCTCCTGAGTAGTTGCAACTACAGGCACGCACCACCACACCTGGCTAATTTTTAAATATTTTTAGTAAACATGGGCTTTCACCATATTGGCCTGGTGGTCTCAAACTCCTGACCTCAGGTGATCCACCTGCTTCAGCCTCCCAAAGTGCTGGGAGTTTACAGGTGTAAGCCACTGTGCCCAGCCTTGAAAACTGCATTTAAAATTACAATGTGATGCCGTTTTTCTCCTATCATGTAAAAGTTATGAAACTGAATAAATCGCCAAGTTAGTGAGTATATGGGGAAGTAGGAATGTTCATTAAATGCTAGTAGAAATGCAAATTTTACTACCTCCATGGAGAGCAACTGAGAATAGCTTTGCCTTTGACATAGCCTTTGACGAAACACTCTTACTTCCAGGAGGTTTCTGGAAACAAATGTATGTGTGTGAAATGATATTTTATTGACAGATTGTTTGTAGTAGCAAGAGATGGAAAACAGCTTTACATTCACTGAGAGGAAAAGTTAATATCTGCATAACCTTTCAGCAGTGGAACGTTACGCAGTCATGAACAAAAAAAGGAGATGGCTCTTTATGTACCAAGATGGACAACTGCTAAGATATTTTGTTAGCTGGAAAAATGAAGTATAATACACTGTCACTTGTATAAAAAAGAACATATATATGTATTTGGCAGTATCTGCCTGGAATAAATCTGGGTGCACCCAGAAAACTAGTGAGAGGGACCTTTTTTTGGGCGGTTCCTGGTTGGCTGGGTACAGAGTGGCTGGATGGAAACTGCTCTTTCAGTGTCTTTTTTTTTTTAATACCTCTTGAATTTTGCACCATGTGTATGTGGTATCTTTTAAAATCTGAAACAGCCTGGCCAACATGGCGAAATACAAAAATATTTCTACAAAAATATTTCCCGTTTCTACTAAAAATACAAAAAATTAGCTGGGCCTAGTGGCGGGTGCCTGTAATGCCAGCTACTCAGGAGGCTGGGAGAATCGCTTGAACCCAGGAGGCAGAGTCTGCAGTGAGCCGAGATGGTGTCACTGCACTCCAGCTCGGGTGACAGAGTGAGACTCCGTCTCAAACAAAACAAAACAAAACAAAAAAAACCTGGAATAATTAAAACAACTTAAAGATGAGTAGGAGTTAAGTGGGTAAAAAGGTGCCAGGGTAATAAACATATGCAAAGCTGTTCAAGCACAGTCGTATCAAGGAAGCATGAATTCAAATATTTTTTGTTGTTCTTGGCTCATTCATTTGGCAAAAGTGAAAATGACTCTTAATCTTCAGGGCAGAGTTTAGACTTCACCCTGACAACAGTAGGAGCCCTGGACTAGCTGTGAGCAGGTGAGTGAGTGGCGGTTGAATGAGGGGCTGAGGCTGGAGACAGGAGGCCAGGAAGAGGTGGAGTGGTCATGCAGGCAACACTTAGGCGCTGGACCATAGGCAAGGCGGTGGGGATGGGGAGGAGAGGGTGCTTGAAAAGGTTTTGGATGGTGAAATTGACAGCTGTGGAGCTGAGTGGACGAGGCGGGTGGAGGTGGAGAAGCTGGCCAGAGTGAGGCCCAGGCCTTTCCCGTGGTGTCCTGGTGTGGGTTGAGGTCGGCCAGCCTCTTGAGGGACTCTGGACCCAGGCCTGAGACTGTTTCTCAGGGAGCTGGTCACCGCCTCTGCGGCTGGACAGCTCTTCTGCCCCATCAGTGTTTGCACCATGTTCAGTCCACCTCTGCTCATGATGCAGATGGTGCCGAGTGAGTAAGTGGCTTGCTAGAGTTCCCTCCACAGAGCTCAGCCAGCCTCTCCCAGGACACCCCTCTGCCTGCTCTAGGCCACACATGTTGTCCTTTCTGTTTGTGACAGCTTGGGACTGGAGGCTACAGCAGATGTCGCCTCGAGCCCAGATCAGACACCTGTGTGTCACCGTACGTTATGAGGGCCCTGGGAGTCTCATATCAAAATTCTACCAGTGGCCCCTTGAACTGGGCAGTCAGAGGTGAGGGTGGGTTCCTCTGAGGTCTCTGCCCCAGTATCTGAAGGCTGACACCAACGTGTCAGCTGGGCTGGGCTTTGATCTGGAGGCTCTGGAGAGAATCCACCTCCAAGCTTATTCAGGTTGTTGCCAAATTCACCACCTTGCAGCTGTAGGACTGAAGTCCCATCTTCTTGCTGGAGGTTGGTGGGGGTCCCTCAACTCCTGGGGCCACTTGCGTGGGACCCCATCTCTGCAATGGCAGAGGTGGCTCCCTGTGTCTGCTCCTATGGGGCTTCGTCTCTATGATTTCTGCCCAGCAGCTGGAGAAATTCGGCTTTGAAAGAGCTCATGTGGTTAGACTTGGCCCACTTGGATCGTCTCCCTCTTGCCATATGATGGAACATGATCGTGGGAGTGATATCTGATCATATGCCTGGGCTCCACCCACACTCAGAGGGGAGGAAGTTACATAAGGGTCATTTGGGATCATTCTTAGACCTGCCGATCACACATACTCACATGTATACACCCATGAGTGTGTAATCAGAATGTATGTTTATTATATGAACTACATTCTAGGTACTTCCATAGGACTAGTATCACTTGATCCCCTCAAGAATGTGTAGTTACTACCACCGTTACTATCTCTGCTTTGCAGATGAAGAAATAAGGGCTCAGAGAAGTTAAATAATTTGCTCAGGGTGACCTAACCAGCAGGGGGTGGGGCCTGAACTTGAACCCAGGTCTGTCTGATTCTGAACCCTACATTCTATTTTTTTTTTTAAGACAGAGTCTTGCTCTTGTTGCCCAGGTTGGAGTATAATGGTGTGATCTCCACTCACTGCAACCTCCATCTCCCGGGTTCAAGCTATTCTCCCACCTTAGCCTCCCGAGTAGCTGGGATTACAGGAGCTCAGCACCACGCCTGGCTAATTTTTGTATTTTTAGTAGAGACAAGGTTTTACCACATTGACCAGGCTGGTCTGGAACTCCTGACCTCAGGTGATTTACCTGCCTCGGCCTCCCAAAGTGCTGGAATTACAGGTGTGAGCCACTGCGCCTGGTCAGAAGCCTGCATTCTTAAGCAGGGCTTTGGTCTCACACATGAACACAGAGGACCATGTGCCTACAGACGTGCATTTGCGCACACTCCTGAAGAATCCATGTATAGGTCCACATGCACCCCCCATGCCTGGCTGGTTCCCTGGGGCCCAGAGTTAATGAAGATGCCCCGAGAGCCCACACAGTGCGGCCATGGGCAGAGATGAAAGGCGTGGTGTGCCTAACAGCCCTCTGGGGATCCGGTTACCCATGGCTGTGGCTTCTCAACCAGGTGATTAATTGCCCGGCACTGCCTTGCCCGGTCAGCTCCCAAGGCCTCCTGCCCTCTTATTAAAAACATCCCTTGATGTTATCCCACCAGGGAGATCAATGGGGGCAGCCGAGGGGAGTGGGGCTGCTGGGGGATGAGGGTCTCATTGGCTTCTCCCTGGTGCCCACCTCGCTTCCTTAGTGCTCAGCTCCCTGGGAGCTGGCTGGAGTTGATCTTCCCAAAGAGGCTTCCTGAGGCTGGGTCCTGCCTGGCTGGGGCTTACATAGCATGGTCAGTGTGACTGGGCAGTGGGGCTGGTGGCTGAGGTCAGAGGGGACAGAGGAGTTGAGCCTGTGCTTTGGTGCCTTGGGAAGCTGAAAAGGGTCTGGAGTCGTCCTTCTCGCCCCAGCCTCTTCTGGGCGTCCTGACCTCAGATCATCTCGGGTTTGCATCTAAACTTGTCTTTCAACTTGACCTCTAGCATCTCTGGGTCCTCCTATGTAAAATAGGGAGAGAGGGACCTCTCTTGCAGGTCTTGAAGGTCATTTGCCTTCTCAAAACTCCTTGGGTGACCCTGCACACTCCCATTTCCCTCCTACTTCTGTGGCCACGCTGTCTTCTTCACTTACTTCCAGCCTGGACAGTTCCTAGGTTTGAGACCCAGCGCCACCGCTTCCTAGCCCAGCGACCCCAGCAAGTGGCTTAACCTCGCAAGCCCTTCGCTTCCACGTCTCCAGAAAGCACAGGCTGGTGCCTCCCTCAGAGAGTTGCTACGAGATTTTAACAAGTTGATCAAAGTAAAGAGCTTTGGTGTTCTGCAGGTGGAAGTGCTGGGCTGGCCAAGGTGCTCTCCTTGGCCGGGTTCTTGAATGCTGGCTTCGTCACTCAGCTCTTCTCATTCTACCCACTCTGCTTGGGGAAGCTCATCCCTTTCCGCAGCTCTACCGGGTGAGCCTCCTGCATCTCTGCTCCTTCCTCTAAACCACAGACCCATAACTCTGACTGCAGGGCCCCAGCCTGCCCAGGTACTCACAGACGTCACTGGGCAGATTCCAGTGAACTCAAGCTCTTACCTGCTCCTCCTCTTGGGTCCCCATCTCGGGGCCACTGCCATTTACCCAGTCCGCTTGGCTAAAAACAGCGGTCTCAACCTGGAGTTCTCCCTCTGCCTCAAACGTACATTCTATCCATCACCAGATCCTGCGAGGCGGATGGCTCCCAACCCTCTCTTGAATTGTTCATTTTTCTCCATCCCCCTGGCCACTGCCTGGGCCCAAGCCATTGCCCTCCCTCACCTGGACAATTAGCCACTTCCCAGCAGATCTCTCTGCCCCAGGTTTGTCTCCCCGCTAGGTTCTGGGCCTCATCTCCTCTCTAGCAAAGCTGCCTCTCACTCTCTGATCCAGGCAAGCAAGTGGCCTTTCCTCTTCTGCCTCTGGGCCTTTGCACATCCTGTTCCATCTGGGTGAAACACTTTTCCTCCAGGCTTGGTTTGTACCCAAACCGGCTGGTGGTCTAGAAGTTGTCCAAGGTCCTTCTGCCCTTGCCGTCTAGGACTCCCATGGGTAGTGGCTGATCTTTCAGATCTGGGTATCACGGAGACTTGGGTTCACCGCTTTTCAGTTGTGTGGTCTGGGCAAGTCTTTTGTGCCTCCTGGGCTTCAGTTATGCCATCTGTAGACTGAGGCTGATAATAGCTCTGCTTGTGCAGAAAGTCACATGACTTCAAGCCATGATGCATTTACCTCAGAGTGGCTGGTGCATGAATGTTCAGTAGTGGTGACAGTAATGATGACTGTTTGTACCCCCACCCCTTTGGTGGAGGAGGGGAGCGTCTGTCTCATCCTGGGCCCAGATGGTCTCTTCTTTGTTTCTCCCTGGAGCTGCAGGAGGCAGGCGGGGTTCTCTGAAGGGTATAGAAGGGTAAACAGAGACTGGGGCAGGAGAAGGAGTTGCCTTAACATGACACAGCTGGAGGCCTGGTCACCTGCTACGTGTTTTCCTGCTGTCTCAGTCTGGGGCTCAGTGCTCCTGCTGTAGAAGAGAGTCTTTTTTTTTTTTTTTTTAGACAGAGTCTTGCTCTGTTGCCCAGGGTGGAGTACAATGGCACGATCTCGGCTCACTGAAACTTCAGCCTCCCAGGTTCAAGCGATTCTCCTGCTTCAGTCTCCTGAATAGCCAGGATTATAGGTGTGCCACCACACCTGGATTTTTGTGTTTTTAGTAGAGATGGGGTTTCATCATATTGGCCAGGCTGGTCTCGAACTCCCGACCTCAGGTGATCCACCCGCCTCAGGCTTCCAAAGTGCTGAGATTACAGGCATGAGCCACTGTGCCTGGCCAAGGGACAGGTTTTTGATCTATTGCCCAGGCTGGAGTGCAGTGGCAAAATCACGGCTCACTTCAATCTCGACCTCTTGGGCTCAAGCGATCTTCTTGCCTTAGCCTTCTGAATAGTTGGGGCTACAGGTGTGGCTAATTCTTTAATATTTTTGGTAGAGACAGGGTCTCACTATGTTGCCCAAGCTGATCTCAAACTCCTGAGCTCAAGTGATCCTCCTGACTCGGCTCCTGAGAGTCAGCCTTTTTAACAACAGTGACAATTTAAAGTGCTTGCTTAGGCCATGTACTTTGCATTAACAAACGCTCTGCTCAACCCTTAGATTTTATGTTCCATTTACATACATTTAATGTGTATATGAAAATCCTAGGAAGATGGTATTATAGACCCTATTTTGCAATGAGTAAACTGAGGCCCAGAGAGGTTGAGCTACTTGTCCAAGGGTACACAGCTACCCGGTGGGAGAGCAGGACTGGAAACGGGGCTCTCTTCTCAAGATCCTGGCAGCCTTTCTCCCTCGGACGGCTGTCCCCATCTTCCCTGTCCTACCCTGCCTGGCCCAGAGTGTCCCTGTCCCTCTGGAGCCATGAGTCTTAATTCATTTTGGTTTGACAGTGCTCCGTGCTGAGAGAGGATCATGACCATTTTCATGTTCATTCATGTGAATATAAGCGTTTTATCTTTTTTTTTTGTTAGTTGTTTCATTTTTCGGAGAATTTCACAAAAAGCCCTTGAGACAGAAAGGGATCTACCCTCTGGAGTGCTGCGAAACCCATGTTCTTCAAGCTGCTTCTGTCTGCCTCTTCTGTCCATTTTTTCTGAATCTGTGTTCTAATCTTACGTGCTACTCTCACACAATTTTGGAGCTACTTTGGGGTGCACACATGTACAAATGTACTCACTTTAGTACAATGAAATCAGCATACATGGGGTTGGGCTGTGTCTCAGTGGCTTGCTGGCAAATATTTAACAAAAGGCCCTCTGGAGAAAGAAAGTCCTGATTTGGCATTTGCCAATTCCCGCAGTGTAAATACTCCCACTGTGGTCAATTTCAAGCCCCCAGTGTGAAGTTGCTGAGTGTGGAATTGGCAAGAGATGTGCAGCCACTCCTGTGTGCAGGTTAGAATGGCTCCCGCACCCTGCACCCCACGCCTTCCCCAGCCCTGTCTCTCCACTGCAATGTCCAGCCTGTATCGCTCACCTATGTCTGTCAAAATGCACTGTGTACACATGTGAGGGACACCACACCCCTGTCACTTATCCCAGACCTGATCACTACCTTCCCCACACTCACAGGGTCAGCCATGCCCTCAATGGCTCCCAAGCACTGGCGTGCCCCAGCTAACACACTCTTGTACCATCTTGCTCACAGTGACATGTGTACACAGAAATCACACATGCACCTGAAGAATAGCACACCCAGCTCTACCCGTGGCTGCAGTTTCAGTTCCTCCTGCACACATATTCTCACACAGTTGTACCCTTTCAATCACGAACACAGACACACCCACCAGGGCACACCCATGTGCACATACAGGTGTCTCAGAGTCACTGGTGTGCCTGTCCTGGCATGTGCGCACACGCACACACACACATATCAATGCACATTCTTCAGATGAGCAGATGCCTGGGTATGAACAAGCAAGAGCTGAAACCCAGCCTTTCTCACCTTCATGCACACCCTGCGGCACACCTATGGCTCACTCACCACCCCGCCCGCCCTCTATTCCCCCATGTCCCCTGCAGGCATCTCCCCCACCCCACCATCACCAGGTAAGCTGGCCAGGCTGGGTTGGTGGGTGTGGTATTTGGGAGTTAGAGAGGAATTCCAGGCGGGCCCCTTCTGCTCCCCTGGCCAACGTTAAGTGCCTTCAGACTGAAAAGAACCGTCCAGAGAGGCTTTCCGGCTAGAGATTAATGTCACTGAAAAATGTGGGTCCCAAGCGATTAATGCAGTCTTCTTTGCCACACATTATGTGAGTGCACTAAAGCGAGAGGGGGCTCATTTTTGGCGTGTTTTTAGCCTGTTTGGCACAGAGTGAAAGAAGAAAAGAAGAGCCCGGGTCCCGGGAACCTGAGGGTGGGGGCCTCATGGTCAGAAAGAGCCCAGGTAGTGTGAGGCTGGGGGTGCGGTGTCCCTGCCAAGTCACCACAAGAGTCGGAGGAGAGGTCATGGTGGAACCCACCCGCAGTCTCGGGGTTCCAGATGTTCCCGCTTGGAGGCGTGCTGAGGCATTGGCCAAGAGAACCAATCCTTCACAGGCAGTCTCCCAGAATAGTCAGAAGATCCTGGATTCAAAGCCCAGCTCAGTCACGAGACCCTGGGCGCGTGACTCCACCACTTGGGGCCTCGTCTTTTCCATTTGCAAAATGGCGATGATGTAGGAGCTATCTTACCAGCTTGTGTCAAGGATTGAATGAGATTGTCCAAAGGAGCCTCGTAGCACAGGGTCAGATGCAGAATAAGTGGTTAATAGTATAGCAGCTGGCCAGACTGATGATGGCAGTGATGTGTGTGGATGCATGAATGAGCACAGGTGTGTGTGCGTGCACATGTGTGTGTGCATGTATGTGTGCGTGTGCGTGTGCGTGTTTGCATGCGTGTGTGTGATAGATTGATGCTTCAAAACAGGTGAACCTGGGCTTGAGTCCTGTTATGTGACCTTGAGCAAATATGGTATCTCTTCCTGAGCCTCAGTTTCTTCTGGAATGTGCAGTTAAATCCCGCTTCTGCCCCCAGGTTATTGTGAGGATTAAAGGCAATCACATAAATCAAGAGCCTGGCACAGTGCCTGCCACTGACAGGCCCTAAAACATGATGGCAGTGGTGAGTGGACCAGAGTCCTTCCATCTGCAATGATGCTTCCTTCCGAAGCTTGGCAGATGTGCTTAGAGTCGAACTGGTTGAATTCGTGTGATATCATCTCACGGTCAGCCCCTGGGAGCTGGGTGAAGAGGGTGGGTAACTCAGGAGGAACAAACAGGATGGGGCAGAAGCCTCTTTGCCAAAGCGCTGGCAGGGTGGGGGGAGAGGAATCCATTACGGTGTCCCAGAAGCCTCTGAAAGCCTCTGAGGGTGGAGCAGAGGAGACCAGCTGGGATCGGGGGACTGTGAGGCCCGTAATCTGTGATGCAGGCCATGTGCTGGGCACCCAGGCAAAGGTTCAGTATCTGTTCCCCCATTGGTTTCATTTGGAAACCCTGGAGGGTTGATCTTATCTGCTGGGGAAATCAAGGCACAGAGTGGGTAGGTGACCTGGCTTAGGTTACACTGCCAGGAAAGGTTAAGCAGCGGGCTCCTTGGGTGTGGACGGCTCCGTGGCCAGGCAGGAACGGCAGCATTTTGAGGGGAGCCAGGAACATGCTGAAGAAGGTGTTCCTCGCATGTTTAAAAACACAAAATGAGTTACATTAATTCTTGGCTTAAAACTTGTCTGCAGCCTCCCCTGCTCTCAGGCTAGAACCCAAGCACCTGGCCTGTCAGCTGTGGGATGCGAGCCCTGCCACCTCTCCAGCCTCAGGTGGCAATACAGTGACTCTTGTTGTCTCTTCTGGGTGCCAGGTTCCTGGTCCCCTTCCAGCTCCAGGGAGGCTCCTCTCCCCACCTCTCTATCTTGGCAAGACCAGGTGCTCAGGTCTCAGTTCTCAAGGCACTGGTCCTCAGCTCTCACAGCAATTCTCACCGTATTTACCTTCTCTGCCGATAGGTCGACTCTGCAAGGTAGAAGGTGTGTTCCTGCCTTTGCTGTGTGTCGGTGCCGTCTACACAGAGCCTGGCAAAAAGCAGGTGCTTGAGAGGAAGAACCAAGTGGTGGACAGCCAGGTTGGCATCTGGGCACAAGCAGGGTCCCAGGGAGTTTGGGTCCCACTTGGCTGAGGTCTCAGCTTCACAGCAGGCGCGTTGACTGGAAGCAGGATGATGGATGGGGCTGGTAAGCATCTCAGGACACACTCCTGCCAGGGAGGCAGGAAAGACAGGAGTTTCTGCCAGATTTGCCTGACTTATTTTGAATCTTCTAAAAGCCTTTGACTTGATTTCACACTAAAGATTATAAACTAAGTGCCATCAGGGAATGGAATTCAGGGAGAAGGGATTTCTTTGGGGAATTCTATCCCCAGAATTGCCCTAAGTGGGCACTCTTGTTATCTCTATTTTTCAGAGGAGGAACTTGGGGCTCAGAGAGGGTCTTGGCTAAGCTGAGACCAGAACCTGAGCCTGTCTTTCCCACTGAGCACCATTGTCCCCTCAGGGCTGGCTGAACTGGAGGAGGAAATGTCAGCCTCTTTCCCCAGGATCAGGGCCGTTGAACTTGATGCAAAAAAGAATAGTTTGTTATGGTGGTTTTAAGATGTGTTTATACATTCTTCAATAGTCTTCTCTTCAAGAGGTGGTTTAATCCTCCTCCCCTTGAGAATGGGCCTAGTGACTCACTTCCAATGAGTAGAATAAGGCAGATGTGTGTGACTTCCCAGACTAGGTCACAGAAGGCATGCGGCTTCCTCCTCTTTTGCTTCACTTACTCTGGGGGAAGCCAGCTGCCGTGTCATGAGGATACTCAAGCAGTCCCGTGGAGAGGCCCACTTGGTGAGGAACTGAGGCCTCCTGCCGACAGCCGTGGCAGGGAGCTGTGTTGGAAGAGGATCTCCCCGCCCTCTACCCCAGTCAAGCCTTCAGATGACTGCAGTCCTGCTTGACAGCTAGACTGCAACCTTGTGAGAGACCTGGGTCAAAACCACTCCGTAAGTTGCATCTGAATTCCTGACCCATGGAAATGATGAAATAATAAACATTTCTTGTTGTTTTGAGCTGCTACCTTGTGGGATAATTTGTTATGCAGCAGCAGATGACTAATGCATTCATTTTGGTCGAAATGGCTCAAATCCCATCAACAGTAGATTACGACAGAGTCCCAGGATAGAACACTATACAGCAATAAGAAGGAACAAACCATCACTACAGACGACAGTGCGGAGGAAGCTCCCAGACATGTTAACCAATAGAAGCTGCACCAAACAGCACATCCAGTGTGACTCCATTCATGTAAACTACAAAGACTGGCAAAGCCAGGCTACAGCGATAGAAATCAGGATGATGGTTATCCTTGGCAGGGGTGGATGGAGTGGCCAGGAGGGGCTGAAAGGGGGTTTCTGAGTGCTTCCTACATGAATGCATTCAGTTTGTGATGACTTATACACGTTTGCATATTAGACCTTACCAAGGAGTCTTCCATTTGAAATGGATTGTATGCCGGGTGAACTAGGCCATTTGAGAGTCAGATCTGGCTGTAGGATGAACGCTGCTTTAGTGGTTCTAGGCCTGGAAACCTCTGAGGGAGAGACTAGCATTCAGGTCATGAGACAGAAAGAAAAAGGGCGGGGTGGCCGTGTGGGGACCTCCCACTCCTGCGGGCTTTAGCTTGAAGTTTTACCTCCTTAGCTCTTTGAGCTGATGGACAGGAGGGGACAAAGGCTCAGCCCCCGACTGGGGTTGGGGTCAGCTGAGGGGGCTTTCCGGGGCAGCAGTGAGGGCAGGGGGAGTCCTGCCTGGCTTTGTGATTCAGGGATTTGCCATAATCCCAGTCCTTCCCCACAGCCTGTCTAATCCCCACCCGTGGGGCTGAGCCTTTTCAAGATCTGACTTTGGCCTGAAAGGCTCCCAGAGGGGCCCACATTCCTGCCCACGGCATCCCCGCTCCTAGGAGGAAACTCAACAGGGTCTCTCCCTACCCTGGCATGCGCTCCTCATCCTTGGGAAAAAAAGACAGTGCTCATAAATCCGGGGAAAGTTAAGATGACCGTGAGAGAATCCGGAGTGTCTGACCTGCTTCCTTGAAGGAGACGGTGGTCTCTGCCCCCTGGGTCCTGGGCCTTGATGTGCCTTGGAGGAAGTGGGTGAAGGAGATGCTGGCAAGAATGAAGACCTGTCGGGGGGCGGTGCTTAAGGGCCTCCAAGGCTGACGTGAGCTTCCTCTTTAACCTCACTGTTCACTTGGCAAGCTCCAGCCACCTGGGCAGTTTGGATTCTAAAGCTCACCAACTGCTTCCTGACTCCAGACCTTGCACAGGCTTCCCCTTGGTTTAGACAGTCTCTCCCCCAAGCCCTGCATACTGCTCTTATCTGTAACTGATAGCTCCACTTTGGGAGGCCGAGGTGGGCGGATCACCTGAGATCAGGAGTTTGAGACCAGCCTGGCCAACATGGTGAAACCCCATCTCTACTAAAAATACGAAAGAAAAAAAATTAGCTGGGTATGGTGGCATGTGCCTATAATCCCGCTACTTGCGAGACTGAAGCAGGAGAATCGCTTGAACCCAGGAGTCGGAAGTTGCAGTGAGCTGAGATGACTCCACCGGTACTCCAGCCTGGGTGACAGAGGACAGAGTAAGACTTCGTCTCAAATATATGTATATACCCCCCACAAGTGCACACACACACACACACACACATACACATATATATATACACATACACACATACATATATATATATATATATAATAAAATAACTGAGCTCTCAGCTGTAATGTGACTTCCCCCAAGGCCCCATGGTCCCACTCTGTCATATCACCCCGTGTCTCAGTTTTGTTGCCTCTCCTTGTCTTCTCTGTCTGGAAAGTGAGACTGTGAACAGCAGGGTCCCCATCCGCTGGGCTCCTGGCCGTAACCCCCTCTAAGAATAACACTTAGTGCTTGAAGGGCTCCCAGTGCATGTGCAGAGCAAGCGAATGAAGGAATGAGAGAGGACGGAGTTACTTGAAAAGAACAAGGAGAGAAACTTGAAAGGGGATGATCCTGCTCAACCTGTGAATCGCAGATATGCTTTCCCTTAACACTGAAAGCTACCCTGTGAGACCCGTATTATCACCCCATTTTTACAGATGAGGAGCTAGGGGAAAAGGTTCAATAACTCACCAAGGCTTCACAGGCTGTGCGTGGCAATTTACCCCATGCAGTGATGATGGCTTCTGTGACAGGATACATTTGCAGGAAAATAATCTTAGCTGGCCTTGATTTTCACTCTTAGTTTTATGCTGAATTTCCCAGCACCTGAAATTTTACTCTTAGATATGCATTCCTTTTGCTTGGACATTGCCCTCTCAAGAACTCTTTCCTTTCTTTCCTCCCTCCCTCCCTCCCTCCCTCTCTCTCTCTCTCTCTCTCTCTCTCTCTCTTTCTTTCTTTCTTTCTTTCTTTCTTTCTTTCTTTCTTTCTTTCTTTTTCTTTCTCTTTTTCTTTCCTTCTCTCTCTCTCTCTCTTTTCTTCCCTGCCCCCCTCCTTCTTTCTTTTTTTTGGAGTCTTGTTCTGTTGCCCCAGGCTGGAATGCAATGCAGCAATCTCGGCTCACCGCAACCTCCGCCTCCCAGGTTCAAGCGATTCTTCAATCTCAGGCTCCCAGGTAGCTGGGATTACAGACGAACGCCACCATGCCTGGTTAATTTTTGATTTTTGTATTCGTAGTAGAGGCGGGGTTTCATAACGTTGGCCAGACTGGTTTCGAACTTCTGACCTCAGGTAATCTGACAGCCTCGGCCTCTCAAAGTGTTGGGATTACAGAAGTGAGCCACCGCACCCACCCAAGAACTTTCTTTCTTTTTACCTTTTCTCTTAGCAGTGAGAGAATTTTACACAAATGATTATTGTAGATGCATAACATGGTAGTTACAGAAGGAGTGCTGGAGGCTGTGTTCTAACTTGTTCATTTTACAAGTGGAGATACTGAGGCCCAGAAAGCAGAAATAATGTCCTCAAAGTCACCACATAGTAGGTGCTCACTAAGTACTTGTTGATTGAATCAACATAAACACAGGCATTACAGACAGAGGAAGCACGCCCTGTTTGGAAGTCCCAGGCAGCTAGGCTTTGACTCCCAGCGCACGCACACCACTTCACAGTGTCCGGAAGCACATTCACGTAAGTGATTGCAGGTAAGCACTTTATGGTTCCTATTTTACATGTGGGGCAAGTGAGACACAGAGAGGTAAAGCATCTTGTCCAAGGTTACACAGCAAGTTAAGAGGCAGTGTTGGGATTTGAACTTAGCTCTTGTATAACCTCTGGGGCTTTCTCTGGAACTCTGGCAGAGGGTTCAACCACTTATTTTGTGCCCCTTTCCAAGGGTCCAGGGCCCAGGGAATGGACCAGGGCCCAGGGCCAGCCCTGGGCTTGCTAAGCTAGGGTATGTGTGAGTGAGTGTGTGCTCGTGTGCAGGAAGTTGGTGGCCTCATCGCTGCCGTTCCTGAGCAGGTTTCTGGCAGCTGCAGCTCATGATGCGTGTGAGGCACAGGCTGCCCAGGAGTGGCTGGGATCCACGCCCGCCCTGCTGCCACCCGCCTCCCCTCCTGTTCCTGGGCAGGCAGGCAGATCTTGTGCCAGGACTTGCCGGAGCCTCTGCATCAGGCGAAGTGGCAGGTACATTCCTCCTCCCCGGAGTCTCTGTGCGGCAGCAGAGGCGGGGTGATGGTGGGGGTACAGGCACTGACTAATTCTATACAAATTGGCTAATATTCTGAAGAATGCCATTCTGTAAGAAAGCAAATATTTAAATACTCAAGGCTGGGCCCTTTCCGCCCCCGCACCCAGGTCCTGCCACCTGCCAAATGCTGGCAGAGCCTCTGGGAGGCATTTTGGGGCTGCACACCTGGCGGCCTCATGGGAGCTCTGTGACTCCTAAACTGAGTGCGGGGTGGGTGGCTGGCAGAGGGGACACCTGAAGCGGGACCCAGACAGGGCTGTGCTGAAGCTCCTACCAGGCACCTTTTAGGTGGGGAGAGGCTTGGTGGGGAATTAGAAACTCTGGTCTGGGCACTTTCCCATGTCTGCTTTTTGGGCCTCAGCTTCTCCGTATGGAATATGGTGTGTCTGAATGGCCAAATAAGTGGTTTTCTAATCTGGTTTAGCCCCATCCCAGACAAAATCTGAGCAGGCAGGGCCCAGGACCCTGCATTTTTACCAAGCCCCACGGGGAGCATGATGCAGTTGGTCCAGCCCCTGCCTATTCATGCCACACTGGCCAGAGAGGATGGTTGTGAGCGGACCTCAGAGAGGCCTCTCTCAGCTCTCAGTGTGGGGGGAGGGTACACTGAGAGGGCACATTCCCTTCCCTCAGCTCTAGCTGGGGGGAGGGCAAACCTGCTCTGTAGAAGGAACAGCACGGCAAGGCCAGGGAACCTGTGAGGGCCTCTGGGAAAGTGGGGGGAGCATGGGTTGTGGGGTGGGGACAAAGGTGGTCTAGCTTAAGGCCTGAGAGAGCAATCTCTAAGCAAAAGAAATGCATGTCTAAGAGTAAAATTTCAGGTGCTGGGAATTTCCGTGCATGACTAAGTGAAATTCAAGGCCAGCAAGGATTCTTTTCCTGCATGAAGCTTTCCTCATTTCAGCCTCGTTCTCAGGCCACCTAATGACTCTCTTCTTTGACCTCCCCAGGGCACTGATTCTTTCCCTCTCTTTCTTTTTTTTATTTTTTAATTTTTTTTATTTTTTTTTTATTTTTTGAAAGAAAGAAAAAGAGAGGAAAGAAAGTGAGAGTGAAAGAAAGAAAAAAAAACTGTACGAGAGAAAGAAAGAGGAAGGAAAAGAGGGAGAGAGAACAGGATTCTTGTTCTACTGCCCAGGCTAG
>CAUYLG010077215.1:0-67435 GCA_963573385.1 Cacajao melanocephalus | reverse complement strand
TTATTTTCATCCCTTATTCCTTCCTGTCTCCATTGTTAAGCACAATTATTGGCATAAAAGAGGTTTTTAATACCCATTTTTAGACTGCATTCTAGCCTGGGCAATAGAACAAGAATCCCGTTCTCTCTCTCTCTTTCTGTTTCCCTTTCTTTCTCTCTTACCTTCCTTTTTTTTCTTTCTTTCACTATTTCTTTCTTTCTTCTTTTCTCTCTCTTTCTTTCTTTCAGAAAAAAAAACTATTATCTTAAACATTATTATTTTGTTAATACAATAATTAATTGTATCCAGCCATTTCCATTTATTTTGATTTTCTTATAAATGCTCACATTAAAGATGAAAGAAGATAAATAATCTGACTAATGAAGATTATTGTTTCTAATAAGAATCAAAGTTCTCTTGGATGAAGCTCTGCGCACTGAATTGGTTCCAATTTCTTTGTCAGTAACTACATTGTTTTTCCATTTTCATGATGGTTAGAATTTCTTCTGGGGAATATAAATGGATTCCTGTTTTCACAGCCTGGACCAAATGTCTGAAGAGCCTCAGTGGACACACTATTGGAATGTGTGGGTTTCAGGAGATTCAGGAGGTTGAATCTTCTTATAACTTTAAAATGAGCCACATTACTGAATTGACATGTTTTAGGAACTTTTCATGATTTCAAAGAGAAATGTGTAGTATTTTGTCAAGTGCTAGAAGAAATTAACATAAAATAATTTAAAGTGATAAAATATGGATAACTATAATGTTAAAGTGATTATTTGATAACTTGGTTTTAAAATATCTTAATTCCCAGGCAAAGACTATAAAGTATGATTACATATCCTACATGTACAAAACTACCTATATTTTCAAATATTTTTCATCTACAATTTGCTGTACAGGTTATTGAATTTGAAGTGCCCAAAGTTGCATACTTGAAATCATGTTAATTGTAGGAACTTGGCTTTAATTCAGTTCTATTGACATTTTCATGGGCTATATGGTTACATGGATTATATCTAAATGTAGGTCCATGGCTCCTGCTTTACAGGACACCATAAAGAAAATGTCGTTTGGGGGAAAAATAATGTTTATATTTTTACTGATTTTTCTCAATATTTGTTCCCTAAAAGATGTTCCTAATTCAAATCTAAGGAACTAAACAGAAAGTTTTTTTTTTATTCCAACCTTGTTTTTTCTTTTCTCTGAATTTAAAGGTAACACTGGTATTTTCAAAAGGGAAACTGTAGGAACTTCCGTACTCCATTCTTTCTCATCTACCAATCTCCATACCAAAAAACAAAATAACAAAAAAAGACATTGGACTCTAAATTCTAACATACAAATATTGGCAGTTTTCAGTATTTTTTTCTCCGCATCTCAAGCCTAATGAGGGTGAACAATAGTGAGTTCATGAGTTTCTCCAAGTGAGCCTAGAGGGCCCAGCTGATCCCTGACGAGCTGTTCTCTGAAGCTCTGGTGTTTACCAAATGTGTCAGACGGATAATGTTCATTAATGAACCTGAATATCTCGAAGCAGAGCGATTCCTCCAAATATTATGATGCTTTAATGACACTTGTAATAAGACCGCCAAGGACTACCAGCAGCTAAGAAATAGACGTTTCCAAATGTAACACTAGTCAATGTTTGAATGCAGCAAACCCTTAAAACTGGTATATGAAAGTGTGCTTACTCTGCCTCCTGAGGACCTCATAAATGGGTAAGTGATGATAGAGCTGGTGCCACAAGCAGCACTGGGGCTTCGGGAAAATGGGCAGCAATGGCATTTACAGTAATTTGCATTGAATATGTAGAAAAGGGAGAAAAAACAAACTGAGACACATAAGTGTAGAAGGGAGCAGAGATACTAAAAAGGGATGCGAATTATATCATATTAAATGACTTCTTGTATATTCTCACAAGAATCCCTGTGAGAATGTGACTGAAGTGCCATTGTCTGGTCCAGCTTTCCATTGACCTCCTTACACGAAAACGTTGTCCTGGGACTGCCTGTCTGCTTGTGACATTGCTTTCTTCTTCCTACCCTACTCCAGGGTTCTGCTAAGTACCGAGTCTTCATGTCAGTCTCTTCCTAGCTTCATGAAGAGAAAACAAGTGCATTCAACTTTTCAGAGCATCTCTGTGGAATTCTGTAGGCAGCTTTCATATCCCTGAGCTTTTGTTTTCATACATGAGTTGAATATGGTAGTTTCTTTTATTATTAACTGGCCAATAGGATATTATTTGGAATCCATGTCTGTTCTTATTTTTTTTCCCCAACAACAATTCGTACTGTAAAAATACTGAAAACTGATAAATCTAATTTCTGATTCCCCACAGAAAGGTTAGTGAAATGTTTTCTGAAGGGTAAAAAAGGGCATGACTATTAATATAGTGTCAGGTGGAGTTCATGGTCTTGCATTATTTTATGTATCCTCTTTGAAATAAACCTATTTTTAACCTATCATTCATTTATTCAATAAATATGTATCAAGTGCCTTTTTAACATAGAGTGATATATGGATGATTAGTAAATTATTTATAGTAAATATTTATTACATGCTTCAAAAGGCCATAAAAGAACATTGGACACTCAAAAATTTATCTTCTTTTGGAAAATCAAATTGCTATCTACAAAACTTAGTGAGGCTTTTATATATTTGTGTGCAAATATTTTGTAACACGTGGAAAAACCTTATGTTTATTAGGAATGTGATTTCTTTCTTACCTCCTTCTCTGTCTCGTTCTTTCTTCTTTGTAATTTTTTATAATATTTCTTACATGTAGATAACAGAAAATGTTTATAAAATGCTTCTCTTTTTTCCTTATGTTATGTAGATTGAGTTATAATTTTCACTTCTACATATGTGTGAGTAGTTACTGATTGAAATACAATCATTATATAAATTATGCTCACAGTATATGGCACACCTAGACTCTTCAACCTTTTCCACTCTCTATTCTACTGCCACCAACCTTTATAGGTATCCAGGACAGCCCCTCTAAGCCTTCCATGTTGCTATCACTAAAAGCTATAATTATATGTGTAAAGTTTACAGAAACAAAGATTAATTAGTCAAATACTTTATTATACTGCTTCATTCACTTATAATCTTAAGGGTAACTAAAAATAAGTAACACAGCTGCTTTTATTATGACTTTAGTAAATAAAAATAAGTTTATATTTTGCCTGTCATTTTTTTGCAACTAATTAGATTCAATAAACACTGACTTAGCAAAGAATACTAACTAAGGTTATGATTTGGAAGCAGATTTAAAGACAAAAACATTGCTTAAAAACTTACATTTTGTTTTTTCTTATCTTTCTCTCTTCTCTCTCTCTCTCTTTTTCTTTTTTTGGAGGCACAGTCTTGCTCTATCCCCCAGGCTGGAGTGCAGGAGTATGATCTCTGCTTACTGCAATCTCTGCCTCCCAGATTCAGGGGATTCTCCTGCCTTAGCTTCCCAAGTAGCAGGGATTACAGGTGCCTACAACCATGCCTGGCTAATTTTTGTATTTTTAGTAGAGATAGGTTTTCGCCATGTTGGCCAGGTTGGTCTCAAACTCCTGACCTCAGGTGATCCGCCCACCTCAACCTCCCAAAGTGCTGGGATTACAGGTGTGAACCACTGTGCCTGGCCATCTTTCTCTCTTAAGGTAATGCCATCCCAATTAATAAGTTTCATTTTGTGAGCTCTTAGAGAAATGAATTAAATTGACAGCATCGTCATTCTGCCATTCATACTCAGACAACACAATACTGAATATTTCTCACTGTTTACTTCCTTTCTCTCCCTAAGTGTGCAATAAAATTCTGCATTAAACTTTATTCGTACTATTATGCACTCAGATTTCAACTCCTGGTCTGCCCTTTATGGAATTTCTCTTGTCGTCTCACTTTTAAAGAACTCTTAGTTTCCCACTTCAAGAAGTCCTATTTAGAGGGTTAATTAGAGGTGATCCAGCAGAGTTTTCTAATTTTACAATATTTTAACCATAAATGGAAGCACTAGCTGGCTCTTCACTAGAATTAATTTTCTTCTTTTTTCAGGTCACAATTAGGATCTATTTCCTGCCTTTTTTTACAATTAGTTGCATCCTTGCTATTGAGTTCTAACCAATGGAATGTGAGTGAAAGTGATATGTGCTATTTCTGTTTTAAAGCTTTTAAGAAGCAGGCATGCAATGTGTACCATCCCTTTTCCCTTTTGTAAAATAGATGCAAATGATGAGGTCGTTAAGTGATGGTGGAGGCATAAGATGAAAAACGTCTTCATCTTGCATTCAGAGATCTTTGAATCTCTATATGCAGTATATTTACCTGCCTTAATTTCTTATGTAGACAAGAAATCATCTTCTATTAATGCTTGTGTCGTACTTTTCTGCCTATTCTCTGACTATTGTCAATACCTCATTTATTAACAAGACAATGAAAGGGGGAAAATGATGCCTCACATTTTTTGAGGTTTTACTTTTGTACTTTAGTCATTTGTGACTTGTAAAATTTTTTTGTACTACTTTCACTACATCAGTTTTATCCCAAATAAATATGTGTAGTCAATCAGAAAGAAATAACATTATGTCTATAAAACTTGTATTTATGTCCCTTAATATAAATGTTAAGTACTGGCATATAAAAACATTTGTTTTAAACATTCAATAAAAAGGTGGAATACATTATTTTAGTATAAGGGAGTATTAACAAAAAGTATAAGGCCCAAGAACTGAAAACATAGGAAGTGCTGTATTGTGTCATTTATTATTTGCCACCCATTCTAATTATCATAGTTCTAATAGTTACCTACCATTTTTAAAAATCATTAGAGAAAATGAATCTATAATCTGCTTTTGTTGAGTTTTTAATTATCCATAGCATCTATTCACTTCGAAATTATGAAAAACTCCAGTAGGCTGTTTCACTTCACAGAAATCCTGCAGCAAGGCACCTGGGTTTCTGGTTTATAAATAACCTTGCTCTGTACTTTATTTTTTTGGTAAATGAATTCACTTGGGTTATATATCATTAAGGATTTTGTTTATGAGAGGTTCAGAGAGAAATAGCCAACATAAAGTAGCAGTGGCAGATAATGAAGCAAGTCATGAAGCATATGACAACACAGGTTTGAGAATCAGCTTATGGATGATCTGCTGTCTGTGAACCCTCTCATCTAATATTTGTAAGCGCACAGCTGGCAAAGCTTCCTGTATTTTTCAGAGCCTTTATTGATTTATGTAGGAATAACAAATAGACCCACAGCAGACATTCTACTAAAACGGTGTTGATATCATAAGGGAATAAAAAGTATCTCTTGTTTGGTCTGATTTGGGGCACAATCCCCTTAGTGTGTGAAGCATTAAGTGCCTTTAAAACAAGCCTCTTATTGACCACACTGGAAATAGGAGGAAGGCTCCTGGTAACAAAATCATTCTGGAAAATTTGAGATTTAACAGCCCATTAACCTGCTATTAAAGACCACTGATGGGAATTTCTTAGAGAAATGAACTTGCATTGTGTGAGGAGTTAGCAATGACACCAAAAAGGGAACTTGGCAATGGGAGGGGGAGGGAAAGGAAGATTCTTATCAAAACCCATGCTATTAGAGAAATGAAATTGGAGCTGCACAGAGCTGAAGACACAGATTACGGGTAATGGTGCAGAACCGGGTTACATCAGCACTGAGTTTCAGGCAGTTCCCATTCTATTTTACCTGCATTGGCAGAAAGTTGAGCCAGTGTCAACTTCCACTTAGAATGCAGTTGATCACAGTGCTATGGAAAGTCAAACTGACAGTTAAAAGGAAGCAAAAGGTTTAGGGTCATGTTTCAGCTGGGTTTTAATTTATTCTCATTAGGCACACTAATACAGCAGAGCATACAGGGGTGGTGGTTTTTTTCTTTTTTTTTCTTCTCCTTCTTCTTCATTTTTCTTTCTTTCTTTGTTTTGCAGACCATGAATCATGAATATTAATGCAATTCTATTCAGGTTGCCAAGGAGTGTACAGGATGGTGGTGGAGGGGGTGGTAGGCTGCCACATTATCATGTTATTGGATTTGTTCAAAGAAAGGTTCCTGACACAATTTTCCAAATGCAGCCTGGTAAGCAGTCCCGCTCTCTTTGTGTTATATAATGTCCCATCTGTGCCCACGGACCGTGGCTTGATGAGGATGCCATCAGGTGATGTGGCTGACTTAATGGTATTCTTTCAGAGCTGGAGCAATAAACATTAAGGGGCCTTAATTGTATTCTTTGCAGTGGGAGCAATAAACATTAGGGGCCCTATTGTACCCTGTCCCAAAATGTCCCCCAAGTCCAATTTGGGGAGTGTCTTGATAGCCAGCTCTAATTTCAAATCCTCCCTCCCATTCCATGTATTTTGAAATCGAGAGACTGAACAAAAAAAAAAAAGTGAAGCAGAATTAATAGGCACACGGCCACATAGCAGCCCCTCCTATCATTTACCTGACCCATCAGGGTCCTAATACTGCAAAAGAAGATGAGCTATGATCTGGCTTAGTTTTCTATGGTGTCAACTTTTGGTAAACTGCAGATACTAGCCACGGAGTCACAGGGGTAAAATTGTTCACCTAGTATATAGAGAACACCCATGGGACAAAGGATTAAGATGCCTTGAGGACTGAGAAGGTTGTGGGATTTTAAGTTGAATCAAGCATGAGGTGATAACTCATGATAATCCCTGACTCTATTTCATCTACATATTTCTGCCTTCACTTTATTTATTTTTTTGGTGAAACTATACACTAAAATAACAAATTTCCCATGAAATTATAGGAGTACCATTTTATCATTTGTAACATCAGATGTTCAACATGCTATCAAGGAAGAAAGACAGTTTTAAAATTATTTTCTTAAGATCCCCACTGGTTGCATTCATATCAGTGAGTCATTAGATTCTATTGATTTTGCCTGAATTAATGGTACACTTGTTTTACTCATTTTGTCACTCTAATTTTGCTGTCCCCTCTTTGCCACAATTCTGTGAGTCTCAGGTATGGACCTGTGAATGGGTGCATGATAGCATATCATTTAAAGTGATAATTCCATCATTTCTTCCGCAGTATATTTTGTCATAAATCCCAATACATGAGATATTTAGCTAAGGTAAAGTGCACATGGACAATTTACAGTGGAGTTGTCACCAGTGTGAATTACTGTGTAACAGGCAGAAGGCTTCTGGTTTGGGGTTCTAAACAATCAAAATTAAATAGACATAAATGCAATTAATGATATTATGTGAAGAGTTTAACACTGTGTTGATTTTACTGGTAGCCCTTATTCTAGCTTAGGAAGTTTTGTTTCCTTTTATTTTAACGGAATTTTAACTTCCTACCACAATAGGGAATGAGCCTGTGAGTAGATTTAGCGAAGAAAGTAGAAATAAATTCCTGTTGATTATTTTATTTAACACTGTGGTTTCTCGCACGAAGACATTTAATTTCAAAGTGTTTTGACTTGGCCACAGCCGTAATTGTGCATAATATCCATTATCTTTTAATTGGAATTATCTTTTATCTTTGGCTACATTTATCTGAGGATCCCTTCAGAAAGCCCACCAGAAGCTCAAATTCCAATTTGTTCTCTCAGCTTGACTAATGATGAAAAGTATCAAAGATGACTATTATGTGTTTATAAAACACCTCTTTTATCCTGATGCGGTTCTGGGATTTTGTGCTGTTAAGTATCATTTCTCTGTGGAATGTAAATGCAAAAACAACAACAACAAATTCAGCATAAACAATGGCGCAAAATGAGGAAGAACAAAACGTCTTTAAAGGAAGCATCACAAAAGCAAAGTTTGAACAGAGAACAGCATAAAATATCGATGAGAAAATACATTTCCCACAGATTAAAAAAAAGTGTGAGTCAAAAATAGTCACCATTCGCTTAGCATCTAACAGTTCTATTTGGAAAAGCATAGAATCTGTGGCACAAAAGCAAATATATCTTAATTGGGCTCACTTGCATCCACCTGCTACAGTTCCTTTTTAGTCACATTGAATTTGTCTAACAACACTTGTTTACATTCCCTTGCTAGCACATTAGCATTTATTTCATTTCATAAAATAAGAAATATGGCCAGTTTAAAATGTTGAAGATACAGTGGCCAAAAAACTTAAGGTCAGCTTGTGGAACACAGCAATCAGCTTGCACTCTCATTGTGAAATATTACTCTTAGATCATCACATGCTACCAAATGCCCTCGATTAATTGAATCATTCATCCAATAATTATTTATTGAACACCTGCTGTGTGCCAGACAATCTGCTAGAAACTCAGGATGAAAAGTGCACCAGGCATGGCGGCAGCTCCCTTTACCCCAGCTTTTTTTTTCAGCTCCTCACTGCTACCTCAACTGACCACCCCCGCCGTTGCCCACCACCCCATCCGGGTCTTCCCAACACAGTCTCAAGTCCTCTTGACTGAGCTCTGAATCTACACAAGCAAAGATAACAAGCCAACCCCACGTGCCATCAGTACTACATCCCCCGCAGCCTCTAAGGCACAAACTTAGTGGCTCATTGATATTTGTGGAGCTTCTGCATTCTTTCCTCTATCCCTTTTTTTGTCAACTGGACACAATATCTGCTGCTGCCGGTAAAGTATATGGGCACTTGCCATACTGCTGCGGCTTTTAGGGCTGTAAGTGGGTTGAGCCTGTGGATCTCATAGAAAGCACTTGGGTGGTACTGTGGGGCGTGACATAGTTTTGCCTTATTGTAAGAGCAGACATAACTTCCTCTGTTGGCAAGAGATGGACTCAGGTCCCGGATTGCTGTCTTTCATTCGGTCTCTTCACTTCCTGCCAGCCAGACACCTTCCGATGTCTTCAGACACGATTAAAGAAGGCCCCACTACCCCTCCATCCACATTTTTGAATACTGCATCTGTCATCCCCAGCACAGTATGGTACTACAAAGTCCATTTCCTAATCACAGTCCAGGTAAACGTTATCTCTTCACTCATCTTGTGTATTGATCTTTATACCCCATTCTTCAAAATGTGTGTGATATCCCAGCATAACTGACCTTTCACATATTATACCTATGATTTTCTACTCATCCTTCCTATCTCATTTCAAAGGAAGACATTTATCAACTGTCTTGTCCCCAAATCTGAATTCGAATCCTTCTGTATTACCAAATTGACTAAGTATCTAAGCCTCACTTCCAAACCAGAGGTTTTACCTATTAATCTAATCCCGGTGACCCCTATATAGACTGCATGATTGCCCTGAGCTCTGGTTGGAAAGCAACTGCCTGCTTCCCCATGTGACTAAGTGTCACTTGCATATGAGAATACCTTTATGATCTCCCTATATCTTGGTACCTCATTATCTTACCTTGGCAGCCATGTTGCTTTATATAATCTCAAGCTTGGCACACTAACGTCCCCTCTTGACACCATGATTTTCTGCTCTGCTCTATCTCCGCATACAAACTCACTAACTGACCAGTTTACTTAGTCTTTTTTTTTTTTTTTTTACCTAACATGTGCATCTTGTTTTCTTCCCAACTACTTCTTTTTTTCTACTTGCTCTACAGCAGATTACTTCACTATGTTCAAGTCCTAAGACACAAATTTTTGAGCTGCAAAATGTTTTTCACCTCCTCCACTTATAGTTAGATCAGTTAAGGTGCTTTTATAACCAAACAACAAACCTTGACTCAGCTGGCTTAAATAGGGAAAATTTATAATTTCATATTAACGAATCTGGAATAGGGTAATTCCAAGTTTGGTTAATGCAACAGTTCAGGGATGTCAAGAAACTATATCCTTTCCATCTTCTCATCCTGCTCTCTAAGCACATGGAGTTGCCCTCGGGGGTGTGTTCCTTATGGTTAGGAGTTGTCTGTCTCAGTTTCAGGTACCACAATGACATCCAAGGCAGAAAAATAAGAATGATAATTTCATTGCATATATTTCATCCATGACAAAAACCTTTCCCAGCAGTCCCTCAGAAGATATCTGTTATAGAATCATTGATGATATTTTCTTCTTATGTTCATGCCAAAATCAATTGTTGGTAAAGGGAATGGGATTATAGTAATTGGCTTTGATTAACCAGAATCCAGTCAATAGGTCTGGAGATGGCACTAGCTCTCCATAAAGCACATGGAGGCCCAATGAAGAACTAAACTTCTGTTACCAAGAAACAAGGGAAGTCATGCCTGTTGGGTAGGCAGGCAAGCACACCTGCTACATTTGTTATTCACATACATGCTGTGGAGCAGAAACAAAAGGTCCACCTGCCCACTTTTCAATGGCACAGGGCTCTCAGTTCATCCAGGGCTTGCTCACACAGTTGTTTATGCCCCATGCTACATGGATAGTACTTCCTTTTCAGTCTTCTCTCAAAGCCTCAGGAGTAAGGCAAATGCTGTTATTCTTGATGGGAGCAGTGAGTGTTACCTGTTTTCTTAACATTTTATTGTTAAATGCAGCAAAGGAAATTCTCCATTTCTTTTTTCTTTCTTTTTTTTTTTTTTTTTTTTGAGACAAAGTCTCGCTGTGTTGCCCAGAGTGGAGTGCATTGGTGTGACCTCATTTCACTGCAACCTCTGCCTCCCGGGTTCAAGTGATTCTCCTGCATGCCTAGGCCTCCAGAGTAGCTGGGATTACAGGCGCTGAGTCACCACACCAAACTAATCTTTGTATTTTCAGCAGAGATGTGGTTTTGCTACGTTGGCCAGGCTGGTCTCAAACTCTTGACCTCAAGTGATCCACGTGCCTTGGCCTTCCAAAGCCTCCATTTCTTAATGTATTTTATTTCTATAATGGTGATAGAGGAAGATCGTTACTTAAAGTTAGGCTGGAGAGACGTGTTACTTGAGCAGGTCAATGAATAGTCTGGAAAGAGGAGCAGAGAAGGAGGAGAAGGATGAGACAATAATCAATAAATAACTCAATATTTCAGTTTGATATGGGACTCTTAATACCATGACTGAGACATAGAACATGCTCAATAAATGCTTGGAGCAGAAAGGAAGAAAGGGAGAGTGTTTCACCAGAATTCCACAATAAATTCTCAAATAAAATCAATTTCATTAGGTAATCCAGATTTGACTGGGTTGTGAGGATTAAAGTGACCCAAAATCACAACTAGTTTTATAAATAAAGTTTGTTGATTCCCAATAGGGGTATTCCCCTTCTGAGTGATTTAGACAACTGTATTCAATGCGTAGCCATTGTTTTTCCTTTGGAAAATAATCAAGAAATAAAGAAATAAAGTATTTTGAGGTAAGTATGGAATCAAATGATTCTGGAAGATGATTTGCTTCATTACACTATAGGAAATATTGATTAACTATCCTACCAACATCTCAGAGGAAGGCAAAAGTAAGTGGGACTCTCTCAGCACAGACAACAATACCAACACCAGAGTAAAGAGAGAAGTTAGAGACAGTGGAAATGGGATACTTAACAACATGGCTGACACCTCATAGAATATTATGCAGAATATTATGCAGATTCAAGGCCAACACCTCATAGAATATTATGCAGTTTCCTCATTATTTTTGCTTAGAAATAAAAATGGTATTATTTGTTTAACTTAGTAATATTTTTGAAATTAACATTCACTTACTTTTATATGTATACATATATGCATGTGTGTATATATATGTATATATAATACTTGTTTCTAAACATGTTTTATAAATAAATTCAAACAAAAGCAAAGCTGAAAAATGATACAACAAATACCTGTACATTCTCCATCTAGGTTCATCAGTAATTAACATTTTGGGAAGTATAAATGCATATTCACACACATACACACACATACTCTACCTAAGTACGTTACAGATTTATAGTACTCCTTGTCTTAGTCTGTTCTGTTGCTACAATAAAATGCCTGAGACTGGGTAATGTATAAATAACACTAACTTATTTCTCACAATTTTGGAGGCTGGAAGGTCAAAATCCAGGTGCCACCAAGCTTGGTGTCTGGAGAGGGCCTGGTCTCTGCTTGCAAGGTGGGGCCTTGTTGTTTTCTCTGGAGAGAAGATGAATACTTTCATCTTGCCCAGCCGAAGAGACAAAAGAACAAAAAGGGTGTAGCTAGTTCCCACAAGCCCTTTTTTATAAAGGTACTAATTCATTCATGAGAAGTAAAGCCCTCCTGATTTAATCATCCTGAAGGCCCCATCTTTTGAGACTATAACATTTAGTCTCAGCTCTCAACATATGAGTTTTTAGGGACAAATATATTCAAGCCCTAGCAGTCTTGAATACTTCAGTATGCATCTCCTAAAAGTACATTTTTCTAGATAACCAAAATGCCATTATCAAATTTAGAAAAATTAACAGTAATTCCTTAATGCCATCTATTATCCAGACCCATTTAGCCTACATATGTTACGCTAAACTTGGATAACTTCACACATTGCATTAGATTGCTGTGTTCCTTAAATCTCTTTAAATTTCTCCTGTCCAACTATCTTTTTATTTTTCTCATAATACTGTCTTTTGAATAGCCTAAACCTTTTCGTTTTGTGGAATGTCCTATGTTTGGGTTTTATCTGATTATTTTCTTATTGTGCTTTTTAATTTATTTCTTTATCCCCTATGTATCTTGTTAACCAGAAGTGAAGTCTGAGTGCTTAATTAGATTCAGTTTAAACATCATTGTGTATACATTATATTGCATTGCTTTATGAGCTGCATAATTTCAAGTTGTCCCACTATTAGTTATGCTAATTTTGAACATTTGGCTAAGGTCTGATTTTCAAATTTTCCTATTGCAAAAAATAGTTTTAAAAATTATTTTACACAGAATGCATATTGAATAATTTTGAATAGTTATTTTTATTAGGTTTTCTTTTTCAAAAACTTAACCCCTTTCAATTTATAATTAATTATCATGAGGATTTCTTATATTTATAGCAAGAGTACTTGATGACATGGCTATTTTTATAATGGTTTTAAATGTGGCTTGTATTTTTATTCTCTAACATATTTAGTGTGGTAATTTTATCTTTTGAAATAAGTCTTCTGCATTTTGGAGATTAATTTTCTTGTTTGGGAGAAGACATTAGTAGTTTTAACAGTTTCTCATTGACTTGTGGCTATTACTCTGCTAACAAGGTGAACCGGCAAAGTAAGTGGCTAGGGTACTATGGGGCTCTTTCAGCAGAAGCCTCATTTCGAGAGGAGGGTTGCATTGAGCAGTTACCACACCAATTGCTCAACTTGCTGAAATATAAATTATAAGGGGAAAAAGTAGAAAAGTGAGTCAGTATTTTAGTTGTGGAAATATATGTAATTTGAATTCTGAGGGAGATTAATTTTAATCAAGTGGAAAATATAAATCTAAATTTCTATATGAGGAGGTTAAAACCAAGAGAATTGTGGGGTTCTTCCTGTGAGATTTCTCCATAATGTGAGCAATGTATACACTTCCATAGGAAAATATTAACCAAATAAATAAATGCTCAAACATTTTTACCTATATAGATCTTCACAATTTAGTTTAAATAATAGGATTTTACCTTTTATTATTATTATCTAACCATTTGGCAATATTTAGTTTTCTTGTTTGGAAAATATATTATAAGTAATATAACTACAAAGTTATTGAAAAATGTAAAATTATGATGCTGATATCAAATATTCCTGATGTGCCTGGTAAACTTAATTTGAGAATGAAAACATCTTATTCAAAGAAAGCTGCTTCTTTTAACCTGGCCTCATCATTCAGCCTTTGCATTAATTTTTTTATCAGCTGTGTTTGTCATCTCTGAGGGTGTAAACTTTATGAAATATAAAGTAAGAAAGTATGGACAGGAAGTTTCTCTTCACATCTTTGTCTCTACATAGCTTTTAAAAGCTGTCTTGACTCTTACCTAAGGCTGGGCAAAACATGAATATATTTCTTCAATTGTAGTAAAGAGCTCTTGCTTGATATACTGTATCCTTAGGCATGCCAGCTACTCTTCAAAATATTCCTTGTTTTAGCTGTTATTACCTTTGTGACCATAAATACTCATGCTTGATCCATTTCTTTCTGTGCCATTTGCTGAAGTCAGCACAGACATGCCAATACACTTAGCTCCACGTCTGTGGACCTTACTGGAGCTGAACCTTCACCTCTGGAACAGAGAAAACATAGGTATTAACTTTTCCAAGTATATTTGTTACATCTTTTTGTTTTCCTTTTATAAACATTAGGGATTTTAGAAAAACTTGAAATTTGGCAATGAAATTAAATAATTGATTTTAAAATGTTATTTAAGTGCTGTCTAGAGACAATATGACAATATGCAAATTCATTTACTAAACAGTTGACCATGAGTAGAAAAAAAATATCAGGAGTCTTTTATTATTTACCTTTTCCTTAAGATGGCTTACTCAGCATGAACTTTCATCACTTGGAGCTTTTCCTCTTCACTCCCTTCCTCTTCATCCCACATATGTTCCCTTTAAATTGAGGATATTGCAGTTTAGGCTTTAGAGCGGGAGCCAAATGTTAAGGTTGATGTTTCCAATTGGTCAGAAACTTTAAAGCACATACTATGTTCCATGCTTCATTAAAGTTTAACTTATTTATAAACACCCTTAAAATCTTTCCAATTGAGCGTGAATCACTTTCATAAATCTATATGTAGAGAAGAGAGGTGGGTTTCATTTTCTTTTTTGGTGAGTTTGTTCCTATGAGCTATGGGTAGAAACATCTAGGTTATGTAAAATGAATACTTTTTTTTAAAGTACTCTATACGAGTTGGCACTTAGTGACTTTGAAACAACAATCAATTTTTTAACTCATGGTTGTATGGATGGGCAGTCTGGACTGAATTCAACTAGGTGATTCTGCTGATCTGGGTTAATACACACCTCTGTGTACTTGGGCAGCCACCAGGTCAGCAGAGGTGTGGTTGACAGTTGGCTTGAATGTCTTGTCATCCTCCACATGGCCTCCTAGCGTCTAGCAGGCTACCTTGTGCTTGTACACATGGAAAGGTGAAGCAAGAATGCAAAGCTTCTTAGTGACTAGGTTCAGAACTTGTACATCTTTTCTACCAAAACAATGCACAAAGCCAACTTAAATTCAAGGAGTAAGGAATTTCAAAGAATTTTGTCATTTCGCAACCTACCATATACCAAAGAGAGTGGGGAAATATAAAGGATTATCTATGTGAATATTTTTTATAAATTTAGTGTTGTAATATATAATGGGTTGCCATGATCTTTTCATCATTTTGTTTCTGTAAACAAAATGATTATATGTTAAAATTCTAAAAATAAAAATACCTGCTGCTTTCACAGTAATATTTGCTTTGCAAAGTACTCTTACCTACTTATTATTCACTCAAATTTCCATTAAAAATCTCATGAGATAAGTGAGATCATTATTACTGACAACACTAAATGGCTTAATGAAACAGCAGAACACCATTCCACCTGCCTTTCTTTTATGCTCATCAAAATTTGAGCTATTTTTCTACAAAAACGTTCTCCTAATGCTTTCTCTTATGTTTGATCTTAAAGCATTTTTTCCTAATGTAGAATGAAGTAGCACATTTAATAGAGTAGAAAAATATCACTAAAAAGTACACAACTAGCATCAAACTAAAACCATCAGTAAATTAAATTTTAATATAGATGTAAAATAATTAAGTTTGATGAGCAATAATATGGCATGCTTTACGTAGTCAAAAAATGGTAGAAGGCAATATTTTGTATAAGTTGACAAATTCATGTACATTTTTCTAACTCTGTATTACTCTAATTCTGAAAATTATTGCTTAATTGTCTTTGCTATTAGACACATAGAAGCTGTGAGAGCAAGTAGATGGCCTATCAAATTTGTCATAATGTCCTTAATTTGTTGCTTGGTGATTAATGGATAAACAAATGCTTTTCAAAGAAAAAATAAATAGAAGGTTTTTTTTTTTTAACATTAAACGACATAAATTATAAACGGTATGATATATGTACATCACCTAGCTATTTTATGTCAATGTTTCTATGTTCAAAAATATATCAGATTTATTTTTATAGGTCAATATTTTATGAAAAATACACATATATTTGTTAGATTTTTTAATAATCCAAGAAATCATCTGGATTACTTTGGACAAAATATATAGTCTTAAATTGAAATTATTACTTTTATTTTATTTTATTGCTTGCATAGGGTATTTACTAAAGTAAGTATCATTAAGATAATTTTGTTTTGAAGATAAAAACATTTAGAAAATGTTAATATTTTATTTAGAAAATGCAACTACCCAATAATGTTACAAAACTAAGATGAAAAAATCAATGATTTAAATATTTAAAAATAATAAAATAACAATTGGAAGAATATAAATAACCAACTAGTTATTCCTCATTGATTTTTATTTTTATATAAATATTCTCTACCATGTTATCTGTGTAAAAAGGGTCTGTATGTATATTTTGTGAAAAAAAAGTTTTGAGATAAAAATATTTGGAATATGCTGCATACCGTGGTAGTATGGGGAGCCTTTGCACATTAACAAAATTAAATGTACGTTAATTTCATTAATGTATCCAAGTTTATGCAGTTTAATGCAGCATTCCCTGCACTTTTGGACAAATAGTAAGTGATAACATAGTTCCATTAAACACATTTTTGGAAAAAATAATTACATAGACAAGGAATTTCAGGGTTTTAGAATATGTCATGTATCAGAGTAAATGAACTCAATATATTCTGAAAATTTGTGGATTACAAAAATCAAATATAAATTCACTTTGAATTGTTTAATAGAAACATATGTTCTTTTAATTTTTGAAAGACTTTGCCTTATTTCCTTTACTAAAAATGTCTGTACAGATTTTATAGAAATGTTTCTTGAGCCAATCATGGTGGCTCACATCTGTAATCCCAATTATTCTGGGGTCTGAATTGGGTAGATTGCCTGAGGCTGAGATTGGACCCAGCTTGAGAGACTTGTGGGAGGATTGCTTGAGGCCAGGATGAGACAAAACATAGAAAGACTCCATCTCCAAAAAAATTTTTAAAACTTAGCTGGGTAAGGTGATGTGCAACAGTAATTCCAGCTACTTCAGAGGCTGAGGCAGGAGGATCACTAGAGTCCAGGAGTTCATGGCTGCAGTGAGTTCTGATAACAACACTATATTCCAACATAGGTGACAGTGTAAGACCCTAGCTCTGGAAAAAACAAACAAACAAGCAAAGAAACAAAAACCAAACGATGTTTCTTAACACTGGATTAAAAACCACCTAAAATGTTAGGGAATGACATTACTGTATGTTTTTACTATGATTTTAATAGCTATTTCGAAGTGGTTGTTAAATTTGCTGAAATTACATTCTTCCTCTAGAAGAGGTTCATGTTTTGAGAAACAGTTCTAAAAGATCTTACCAAGATATATTATGCTAAGAACACAGATCTGCTTCCAAGAGAAGACTAAAAATTACTGAAAAATTCATATTCGGAAATAGGGTTGAACGTATTTACTATAGAGCAAAGATGTAAATAAAAATAAGTTAGAGCACATTGTTAAGAAGTTCTTAATATTATTTATATTGTCAGATATGTCAAAAATGTTATCATAAGTGGATTTCAACTTCAGCAGCATTGCGACTTAACACATCTATATGTAGAAATAAATATGTGGAAATATATAAATAATATGTATTTATATATCTATAGGTATAAAACACATCTCTATTTATAAATCACATCTATATGTATTGTTAGAAACAATGCCATTCTTTTTGATCTTGTTTTTAACAAGTCCAGTATCCTCCATCTGTGTACAATAATCTGGAAGATTGGCAGAGGCCTGGACTATATCCTTATGTTTGGTCCAATGTCACGATTAGATTAATGGTGTAAAGTTTTTTATTGCTATTGTTTTGGTAAAAGATTTCCATCTACTTCTAATGCCGATACTTAATGACTTACTGTATAAGCTAAGCAGTATGCTTTATTATTTTCTTTGTAATGAGATTTGCAATAATATCAACTTGTATTACTTGAGTGTTGCTGAGATTCATAAAAGAACTATTGAAAAACATTTTAATATACTTCATTGAAAAGAATGATAAAATTAGAAAAACTGATATGTGAATTCACATGTATTCTATTTTTAATATATTTTAGAAAATAAAATATATTTATAAAAAATTTTTAAGTAATGTTACAAATGTTCAAAAAGATTATTTTACAAATACTAAAGTTCTAAGCAATGACAGCATTTTATTTTTGGGAGGTCACAATAATAAAGGGCAATAAAACATAATGCGAGGAAGTTTTAAAATTGAAAAATATCTGTGTTGTAGTCTGCAAGACAGGATAGTTAGAAAAGTAGATGATGTCCTGGTAATCAAGTAAGAGCACTATGGTATGTTAAGCTATAATACCATCCACCAAATTGTGCTAATTAGAGAGACTGATGGCAAATAGGCAAACGGTTATAATTATATGTTATATGACAAATCCAAAGGAAATAGATTAGATTCAGGCAGTGTTCTGTGTGAAAGATTACTTCCTAGATCTGCTAGTATGAATTTCAGAATTTTGACTGCAAATGCCATTTTGGTCCTCTTGGTTCACATTCATATGCTTAACAGTCCTTGAAGCTATCCTTCTTCCCTCTCTTCCTCCCTCTTCCTTTCTTCCTTTTTTCCTTCCTTCCCTTTCCTTCTTTTTTCCTTCCTTCCCTCCTTCCTTCCTTCCTTCCTTCTCACCTGCCTGCCTGCCTTTGTTTCTTAACTTCTTTCTTCCCTTCCTCCCTCTTTTCTTTCTACTCATGACTTTGAGTGCAAAATTATTTGTAGAAGAACTAAACATTTATTACAGAATAAATAATACACAGCTAACTAAAATAAGCCCAAACACATAATAACACATATAAAATCATATGCAAGCCTAATGGTAAGTTATATTTAATAGAACCAACAATTATATAACATGTAAAGATTATCTGTATAAGATCCATCAATATCTTGGGATGAGTATTTCAGCCTATTTTAATATATTTTTTCTTTGTAAAAAAGAAAAAATATTAAGTGTTTGAAATGGAAAAGCTATCTATTAGTGTAACTGAGAACATAAATGTTGGTCTACAATGAAGAAAGCCTTTTATCAATAGTTTAAAAAATATACTTAGTCTTGGCAAATTGCAGAGATTCACTTAGGGGTAGAAAGGTCAGAAGCCTATTTCTGTACATCTTGCCTAACACGGTCTCTAACAATATTTTTATGTAGGCAAGTTAAGAATCAAACTTTATGCAAATATTTCAAGTTACATAGATAAGTACCACTAAATTATATAAATTATAATTCTACCTAACATGAAAAAATGTTTCTCTATCATTTTTCCTCTGCTCATTCTGCCACACCCATCTTACTAATTAAGTTCCTTAACCTTGAAGATAACGATATTGCAGAATTTTTCTAAGAAGACATAAATTTGAGGATAAATTTATATCATATTAAATGAAAACTGTACTTCTGAGAGTAACCTTGAAAAGGACCATATTTGCTACTGCAGCTGAATAAGATCATTTGAAGAAGGAGATGAGTGTAGTGGCAAGAAATAAAGGAAAATATGTCACTGTCCTTGGATTTTTGTCTAAGGCTGTAATTATAGATATAAAACCCGATAAAGATTACATTTTAATGTTTTATGTTTTAAAGTTTTTATGTGAGAAATAATATACAACTTTATTCTTATGTACTAGAATATATCTATAATTTTGTAGAATGTTGCCCTTATCTGAAGGTTAAATAAACTTTTTTGAAAACAAACCAAAGCAAACCTTATAACTTATAGAAGAATGTGCTTTATTTCTCACACAGATAAGTATTCCAACTTAAGTATAGCAGTCTGCATTAAAGAGAAATTTTAAAAGCTACACAAATAAGACTCCAGCTTATTATTATATTAAATCAACAATTATCATATTGTATTTAGCTATCCTTATTACTAGATGTTCATTACTAGACATGCATGTTTTAATTTAAAATGACATGAAGTTGAAGTATAATGAGTGGATAAAATGTCATGAACACAAATAACTATTTCAATATAAAATAATTATAAATTTGAAATGCATCTGTTTCCTAAAACACCTATTATCGTTTCTCTAATGTTTAATAAAATAATAATCTTTAGGTATCTGTCTCACAACATTTACACAGGAGTTTACAATGGTCTTTATTTGCTCAGTAGTAACAGATCAACTACTAGCCCCTAATGTTTCCACCCCTATGGAGACCCACCAGCAGTGACAGAAGACAGACTAATGCCTAAGCAGCCAGGAGCACAACATAAGCAAACAAAATAATTAGATCTGTGAAATATAAAGTTGATCCTAGCTAACTATTATAAAAAAATACCACTTCTAGGTTGGAGCAAAGGGCAACTGTGTCACTGCCTCTTATCTTCCCAGCCTGCCCACATTTCCATCAGTACAATCTTCCACCTTTCACCAAAATCCACATTCTGCTGTTTTTGGATACCCTGAGACTCACCAAGTCTTCATGACTCCAAGTCCTGGAGGATTCTAAAGGCTTAATAGTTTGGAGTGGATTAACTGAGAACACTCAGCAGACACCACAGAACTTTTTTACACCCCTTCAAATGACAGCTTACAAGAAGTGTGGTGAGTGATTTTATGGCCGCTAATTAATAAAAAGTCCCCCACAAAACGTTGAGCATTTGTTTCCAAAATGGCTCTGAAGACAGTTTTAAAAATCATAGTGCACACTGGCAATTCGTTTAGAAACAAAGCAACCAGAAGTGTAAATATCCTATGTCTAAATAGTGACAATTTATAAATCAGAGTGTTTGATCTTTCTACTTTGACAAATATATCTTCATAATGACCATATCAGAAAAATTTGATTTAGCTATAGTATTTACATAACAATGTCAGCAAATGCAAAGACAATTGGACTTAGTTATTTTTATTCATGACTATGTCCTCCTAATGGGTTGCTGGCATTTAGATAAAGAATAAAATAAAGATACAGATAATCCCATACATTATTTTATGAAATTTATTTTTCTTGTCTTTATCTCAGCAAAGTAATATTCTTGATAATATAATAATTGTTAGAATAAATTAGTGTTCTGTTGGTAGTAATGGTCTAAAAAATTAACAATATAATTATATTCCAAATGTATAAATTTTGAATATGTTTATCAGTAATGTAAATTAAAGTAAATGTAATAAATCAAAAACGATTTTCAATGATAAGTTTTTGTTAAATATTTAAAATTTATCTACACAAAGTGTAAACTATAATTATTGAATACCAAATTTTAGGTGGCTCACGCCTATAATCCCAGCACTTTGGGAGGCCATGGTGGGCAGAAAATCAAGAGTTTGAGACCAGCCTGACCAATATGGTGAAACCCCATCTCTACTAAAAATACACAAAAAAATTAGCTGGGCATGGTGGGGGTCACCTGTAATCCCAGCTACTCAGGAGGCTAAGGCAGGAAAATGGCTTGAACTTGGGAGGCAGAGGTTGCAGTGAGCCAACATTGTGCTACTGTACTCCAGCCTGGGTGACAGAGAGAAACTCCATTTCAAAAAATATAAAAAAGAAAAGAAAACAATATTTAATTTTTATAAAATTAATTGAATTGATACAATATGTTTGTAAAACTATTCACAGTTCTAGCACATCCCACTAGCTGACTTTGTAAGAAGGTGGTCTCGCAATTCATGCTTGTTAAATCGACACCAACATACATACAAATTCAAGATTCATAAGAATTGTTTAACATTGCAAAATATTTCTCAGCTGCCATGTGCATGATGTGCTAATTGTTTACTGTTCTGGAACCATGAATTGGAATGTGAACAGAAGCAAGAAAATGGACACTCAGCACCACTGGGAAGCAATACCTTGTCATGATAAAATCTCTTGCATTCCTGCTATCTGAGAGAAGGATTTGACAAGTTAATTAATTTGAATTTTCTTAGGTAAGCACATCTGCAGCTCCAATTCTCCCTGTTATTTTAAATATTGTCCATCTCTAAATGGGGCAGCAATGTAAGCCACAAGCCTTCACTACGTTCAGACATCGCCCCCCTTTGTTTGGAAAAAATAGGGCAAAAGAAGTAGAACAGTGTATCCTTGGAGTTTGAAAGGCTTTAGTCATGAGTCACAGGTTGTGCTGTGTGCCAGTGCTGACTGTTTAATCCTAAGTAGTAGGGGCATCTGTAATCTTTAATATGTTTATTTCTTATGGATATGTGACACTTGAGGCCCTATAAAACAGGATCTTCCCTTGCCAGGATCTATAGTAGTCCTGCATCAGTACGAAACTCCATGATAATTTAAAAGGTTTTCTAAGGCACATACAGAAGAACAGTGTCATGTATATGAATATGGATCTATATGAAGTCATATGTATATACATGAACACATATATCTGTACTTAGAAAATGTATTTACAACTACTATGCAATGTGTTTTCTTTAAAGAAATATTGTTTTAGGAGTAAGAGAATATACTACTTGGAGAATCAGAAAGTGTTAAACATCTTCCCTAGGAATTAAGAGTAAGAATAAGGAAAGAGAAAGGGAATAAGAGAAGAATATGCTTCTGGTTGAGTTTTTGTAGTAGCATAAAGATATGATAGTATGACATTTGAGTCATGAGATTAGCGATAATATAATCGATTACACTAAAGTTATATCCATTTGCCTTCTTGAGATTTGTACAGGTATAATATAACTATCTCATTACCCAATTGCTACACAAGAAGTCACTATTATTGGAAAGATGAGAAAGATGATTAGAAGCATTTCTCTTTGAAATCTATACAATAGAAAAACAGAGGTCTCAGTCTCTAATGCTTACGGTACTTATCACATTTATACCAACAGTGTATGTGTATATTTAGGAAATACCTGAAGAGAAGAAATACTTGGCTCAAGAATGTTTCAGCTCCCAACTCTGCAGAACCATCACAGTCATTTATTACCATTGTCGGTCCTGGTCAAAGCAGACAGAGGATGGCATCCTTGTGGGGGTTTTGCTGGAGCATATTTTGACAGAAAAGTTAGATGCACAGGTCCTCCTGTGGAAGAAACCGTATGGCAGAGGGTTGTATAAGGGAATATACAGTTGGGGGTCATGAAAAATTAGAGAGTGTTTCTTAGAACCTGGTACTGCAGCTTTGGTGGGGAAAAGGATGTGAAAGAGAAATTATGAGATCGAAGTTGAGGGTAGCTGGTATAAATAAGTGAATGAATTTAAAATAGAATGAACCTTTTTAAAAATTCTCTAATCCAAGCTGCATTTTTTACCTCTAAGTTTATTAAATTTGAAAGCAACCAAGATCTTTGGGGGATGGCATTTTTTGCCAATATTTGCATGCTCATGAAACATCACAAGTAAAAACTAATAGTTTAATATTATATTGGGGAGGCTAAGCATTCAAATAGGTGAGCAGGGATTAGCTGCCTTCTGATTATAAAGAGGCCTCTTACAGCTTAATCCCCAAGAGCTATTTGCTTCAGTGTTTCTAATGGCCCTTAATAGCTCAAGCCTGCATAGAACACATATGCATGTATTTATATTTGTATTGATACATATTTCATGTATCAATTTCTATTCCCTAGCTGGAATTTGTACTGTGAATTACTATAGTACTCTTTTGTCTAAAATGTAATTATTTAATTACGTGTTCTGGGAGATGGCATAGCTAGACTCATAGAGCACCAATTCACAAGCATTTAATTTTGTTTTTAATAGGAGACTATGAGAAAAAGGATCTTTCTCCCTCTGGAAGGGGGATGCAGTACTCATGCATAAGTGGCACTTTCAGAATTGGAATATTTTTGCCAGCTCCTTTGGGCATTTCATTAAGTGTTTCTAGTACTACAGGGTAGTTTTGCCCTCCAATATGACCCTTAAAGAAATCCTATTAGTAAATCATAGCCTAAGAAGTCATGCAATTTGAACCTAAAGTGACTATGCAACATTAAATAACGCCATCAAGACGCAGTCCTAATTTTTTTGAAGATGATTAAAAAAAAACTCTGTGAAGTATCCTTTCGTTAAGGTTCACTAAATTAGTAATATTATGAGCCAGCCATGACTCATTCAAATAATTTGATTGAATCAAAGCAGCATATGGAAGCTTATAGTGATTGACCAGTAATCATAAAAAGAATGAAAATGGGCCTAGATGGTAGGAAGCAAGTCAGCTCCCCTCCTGCATGCCCAGGCTTTGGAAGTTTTGAACTGCATAGTCATTAGTACTTAAAGAGCTGAATGTCATACACTCCCTTTGATAATAAAGGTCCAGTTAAAACTATGTTTTGGCACACTGGTAGATAAATTTAAAAAGTTGGTATATCCAGTACTAACTGTCATATTTTACTGGTTGACACGCATTTATCACTTCATTTTCCTGTACAGTAAACAACTTGTAACTCACCAGCTAATTTGATTGACGGCAGCCTTGGGCATTTCTTAGCATTCATGTGCTGTATTGCATGGAGTCAAACTTCCATGGTAATAGGCTTCAAAACAATAATAGAAATAATAATCCAGAGTTAATTTAAAGGAGTAAAAAGAAGTAAGTCAAATATAAGAACAATAAATTTTGGGAATTTCTCATTTGAGTAAGTAACAGGTTTAATGGCTTTTCCTAAGTACTGAGATCATTCAATTGAACATCTGCTTTCCAGCTGTGAATATTGATATATTACCAGGTTTTTATTCCCTTTAACTCTAAATGTATCCGTAAGTTTTTAGGAGTTTCACTACCTGACTTTTTGACAATGCCTTGCTTGTGAAAGATATAAAAATGTCAAAAATTCTGTAAGCCATATTATGCCCAGGATATTATTTTTCAATAGACTCCAAAGACAGATGTCTATGAACAATTAAACTGTTCTTCAATCACACCTTGTTCCAGCTGGGATCAGAGAATTAAAAGGAAATAAGCACTCATAATTTACTTATTGCTAAAGTCCCTATAGTTTCCTGACTGTTAATGGATTCTTATTAAATAATTCTATCAATGAAAAAGGTACATTAAACATTCTTGAAATTCTGAAGTTGGCTCTTTGATATTAACTTTAGTATTTCTTCTCTTATATATGCTGAACAACTATATTCAGAAAAATCCCATTTGATGGAGATTAGGTTACTTCAATCTTATGAAATCCCAAGTCAAATTTTACAGCGTTTAGTCATAAAGTACAATACTGAAACAATCTGTACTGAAAAGAAAAGTGAGACCTGCTAATCAACATGGATGTAACCCAATATCTTGTCTAATAGGAAAGCATAGAATGTATTCTCTCCTTTCAACAAAATATGTCCCAAATAAGATGTTATCTTCTTCCAATCAGCCTCCATCGTTACTGTCACCATAGCAACTAAATAGCTCTGAGATGCAACCTAAACAAGGGACCAAATAAGATGAGCTCATGAGCCGCTGCATTATCAGTGTTCATAAGACAGTAATTCAAAAATGCTCATCATACCCACAAAGGAAAAGCCTTTATTCTCTCTTTCCCTGACCAAAAGTATGGTTAATAAAAGTATTTCACCATGTTCTAGGCTTTATGGATTAAACAGCTTAAAAAATGGGATGATGTAACCTGAAGGGACCATGTACTCAGCACAGTCCCAAGACTCACTTCACAATGGCAATCTGCTGGCTTGCAAAGTAATATACAACTGAAGATGAGATTTATTGATTGATTGGTTTAATTTTATTAAATGACACTAAAGAAACGTGAGTTGCTTTTCTGTTGTTAACAACGTATGTAATTAGGAGAATACTGTATATGAGAGTATAAAGTAGGACAGATTTGGAGTACTCAGGAAAATGAGTTCTATAAATATTAAACCCTTGAGCCACTAAAGCTTTACAGATTCTTTAAAGAACACCATAATCTATAAGATGTTTTCAAAATTTTCTAATTTATTCTTATATAGAGAGCAATACTGTTCTGGATATCTACAAACTTTAGGTGTATACCTAAGGAGAAAGATCAATCATATGAATAAAATTAATAGTTAATAGTCTTTTTATACCTTATAATGTGTGACTTTACATGTACTATGTCATTTAACTCATACTATAGTTATCTCCATTTTAAAGATGAACAAGTCAGTTCATGGAGAGAATAGGTAACTTTCCAAGTTTAGAAAGGGACAGAGCTAGGATTTGAACACCGGTGCTCTTAACTCTGAACCCTGCTCTCAACCAGTAAGTACTATGCAAATATTTTTGTGCCGGCCTCAGAGGTTACAATAGCACGGCCAGAAACACATTAACGTACAGTTATCTACTGCATAAGGACATTTCAGTCAATGATAGACCACATATACAACTGTAGTCCCCATTAGATTGTAATGGAGCTGAAAGATTCCTATTGTCCAGTGTTATCACAGCATCCTAATGTCACAGCACAATGCATTACTCGCATGACTGTGGCGATGCTCTTGTGAACAAACCCACTGCACTGCCAGTCGTATAACAGTAGATCACATACAGTTATATAGAGTGCGTACTATTTCATATTAATAATGAATGAATATGTTATTAGTTTATGTATTTACTGTATTATACTTTTTATTGTTATTTTAGAATATACTCCATCTACTTATTAAAAATAAGTTAACTGTAAAACATCCTCAGGCAGATCCTTCAGGGTGTGTTCCAGAAGAAGGCATTATTATCATAGGAGGTGACAGCTCCATGTATGTTAATGCCCCCAAAAACCTTCCAGTGGGATGGGACAAAATGTGGAGGTCATAAACAGAGATAATGATGATTCTGACCCCAGTAGGGCTGGAATAATGTGTATGTTTGTGTGTTAGTTTTTAACAAAAAGTTTATAAAGTGAAAGAATGTTTAAAAAACATTAAATAGTAAAAAGCTTATAGAATAAAGACATAAAATACTTTTGTACAGTTGTGCAATATGTGTTTTAAGTTAAATGTTATTTCAAAGAGTCAGAGTTTATAAAATAAAAGTTTATAAAGTGAAAAACTTAAATTAACCTAAGTTTAATCTATTATTAAAGAAAGTTTTTTTTACGAATTTATTGTAGCATAAGTGTGCAGGGTTTATAAAGTCTACAGTAGTGTACGGTAATGTGGTAGGCCTTCACATGCACTCAACACTCAGTCACTCACAGCAACTTCCAGTCCTGCAAATTCCATTCATTGTAAGTGCTCTATGTAGGTGTTCCAGTTTTGAATGTTTTAATTATATTTCTGCTGTACTGTTTCAATGTTTAATATGTTTAGATGCACAAATACTACTGTGTCACAGTTGCCTACAGTATTCATTGCAGTCACACGCTGCACAGGTTTGTAGCCTAGAAGCAACAACCTAGGTGTATGGGTTATACCATCTAGGTGTAAGTACACTCTACAGTGTTTGCACAATGACAGGTTGCCTAATGACTCTCTTCTCAGAATGTATCATTGTCTTTAACAATGCATGACTATTTCTCCATCTCCTTTCATCACTATATGGAGTGTTCTGTCTTTTCTATTATGACTGCATCTTCTTCTGTCAAATGTAAATAGAATTGCCTCAAAGATATGAATTCAATTCCAAACCACCACAATAAAGTGAATATTGTAATAAAGTGAGTCACATTTTTTGGTTTCCCAGGGTATATAAAAGTTATATTTACACTATCCTTTAGTCTATTACATGTGCAATAGCATTATGTCTAAAAATGTAAACACCTTACCATTAAAATGCTTTATTGGTAAGAAATGCTAACAATCATCTGAACCTTCAGCAAGTCATAATCTTTTTGCTGATGAAGGGTCTTACTTTGATGTTGATGACTGCTGAAGTTTGAAAAAGTTCTACAACTTTTACAAAATTGGAGTCAATCCTTTGAAACCCTGCCACTACTTTATCAAATAAGTTTATGCAATATTCTAAATTGTTTCTTGTGATTTTAACAATGTTCACAATATCTCCTCCAGGAGAATAGATTTCATCTCAAGAAACCACTTTACTCATCCGTTAGAAGCAACTCCTCATGCATTAAAGTTTGATAATATGATCATGGCAATTCAGTCACATCTTCAGGCTCCACTTCTAATTCTAGTTATTTTGCTATTTCCACCACATATGCAGTTAACTTCTCCACTGACATCTTGAATCCCTCAAAGTCATCCATAAGAGTTGAAATCAACTTCTTCCAAATTCCTGTAACTTTTGATATTTTCACCTCCTTCTATGAACTACGAATGTTTCTAATGGCATCTAGAATGGTGAATTCTTTCCAGAAGTTTTCAATGTACTTTGTCCAGGTCCTTTAGCAGAATCACTATGTATTGCAACTATGGCCTTACAAGATGTATTTCTTAAACAGTAACAATTGAAAGTCAAAATTACCCCTTGATCCCTGGGATACAGAATTGTTATTGTGTCAGCAGGCATTAAAACAACATAAATCTCTTGGTACATCTTTATCAGAATTCTTGAGTGAGCAGGTTCATTGTCACTGAGAAGTAATATTTTGAAAGATTTTTATTTTTTTTCTGAGCAGTGGGGCCCAACAGTGGGCTTCAAACATTTAGTAAACCATGCTGTACACATATTCTGCCATCCGGGCTTTGTTATTGCCTTTATAAAGCAAGGCAGAATACATTTAGTAATAAATTCTTAAAGACTGTAGGATTTTCTGGATATTAAATAAGCATTGGCATTAACTTCAAGTCACCAGCTGCATTACCCCCTAATCAGGGAAACAGCCTGTCCTTTGAAGCCTTGAAGCCAAGCATTGGCTTCTCCTTTTGGCCAATAATGTCCAAAATGGTATCTTCTTTCAGTATTAGACTATTTTGCTACATTGAAAATTATTTGTTGCTTAGTGTAGCCACCTTCATCAATTACATTACCCAGATCCACTGACTAACTTGTTACAACTTCTCCATCAGCAGGTGCTGCATCATCTTTCACTTTTATGTTATGGAGATGACTGCTTTTCTTAAACTTCATGAACCAAGCTCTGCTAGCTTCCAACTTTTCTTCTGCAGCTTCTTCATCTCTCTCAGCCTTAAAGTATTGAAGAGAGTTAGGACCTTGGATCAGGTGTTGGCTTAAGGAAAGGGTGTATCTGGTTTGGTCTTCTATCTAGGCCACTCATACTTTCTCCATATCCGTAATAAGAGACCAGTCTGGTCAACACGGTGAAATCCAGTCTTTACTAAATATACAAAAAAATTAGCTGAGTGTGGCGGCAGGTGCCTGTAATCCCAGCTACTCAGAAGGCTGAGGCAGGAGAATCGCTTGAACCTGAGAGATGGAGGTTGCAGTGAGCCAAGAATGCACCAATGCACTCCAGCCTGGGTGCCAAGAGTGAAATTGCATTTTTAAAAAAATAAAAAAGACTGTTTCACTTTCTATCATTTTTTCTGTTCACTGGAGGAGCACTTTTATTTTCCTTCAAGAACATTTTGTTTACATTCACAACTGAGCTAACAGTTTGATGCCAGAGGCCTAGCCTTCAGCCTGTCTCAGCTTTTGACATGCCTTCCTCACTAAGCTTAATCATTTCCAGCTTTTGTAAAGTGAGCCATGTGACTCTTCCTTTCACTTGAACACTAAGAGGTCATTAAAGGGTTTTTAATTCACCTAATTTTAATATAATTTTGTCTCAGGTACTAGGGAAGCCTGAGAAGTGTGGAGGGAATGGCCAGATGGTGGGATGGTTAGAATGCACACAATATTTATCGATTAAATGTATCATCTCTCATAAGTACAGTTTGTGGTGTCCAAAAACAATTATAATAGTAACATCAGTAATTACTGATCGCAGACCAATATAGCACATATAATAATAACAATAAAGTTTGATATATTAAAAAGTATCAAAATATGACACTGAAACATAAAGTGAGCATATACTGTTGGAAAAATGTCACTTACAGAATTGCTTGATGAAGCATTGCCATAAGCTTTCAATCTGTGAAAAACGCAGTATCTGTGAAGTGCAATAAAGTGAAGCTCAGTAAAGCAAGGTATGCCTGTATTTAATTTAAGGTCTGTGTCTTTATATCATCCCAGGAAAGATTAACTTTGGTCACTTTCTATAAACTTACATTTTTAAAGTGGTAGACTTTGAACACCTCTAGGTTATATTGTCTACACCATACATTCAATGCTTAACATATGCAATCTTATATCATACCTTAGCTCTTCAAAGACAGCCAAGGTTTCTCTCTGCCTCTGCCTCTCAGAAAACAAACCTACTGATGGAGCGGAGATTGCAGGCCAGATTATTTCAAAGTGCCTTGGTCAAAGGGCTTGCCCAGCAGACAACTTAAAGCCACTGAACTTTTGGTGATGAGCACCAGCCATAAATCAAAGAAGTAGACCCCCAGGGTAAGTCTTAGGATGAGTGGCAGAGAAGCAAACAGGCTGACAGCAGCTTCATGCCAGCTTTGCACACTGTGTGGCAAGAAGAAAAAACCTTCAGAGTCAGGGATCTGTCACGGGGGCATCTCCAACAGGCAGATAACAAGTCATTCGCTGTGGACGACTGGGAACAAGTGGTATTAGAAGCACTGCAGACCCTATAAAAACAAGAGGCTCCAAGTCTAGTGGAAAATCAGAGAAATAGAACTGAAGATTCTAGTTATGCGTTGTGTTTATGCTACGATGAAATTATAAAGGAAAATTATACAGAAAGTGGAACTGCTTCTCTATAAAATTACACGAAAATCTAAACACATTCTCTAGAACTTAACAACAGTTTTTTCTCTGTTTACAATCAACCAACATGCATGTTATAAATAATAAATTATATGACAAAAATTTATTTTACTTATAAAAATAATTTATATTTTTGTGTTTTTGCCTGAATAGACAGAGTTGATCTTCTCACTGACAAAATAATTATGAAGACATGCTAAGATATTCTATCCAAGGTGATAGTAGTTTTTAAGACCTAAGAGAGTTACTGTAGGGAAAAAGGATCAGCCACTTCCAGGATTGACATCCGAAACTTAGGTATAGATAGACGGTTAAAATTTACACTTTATGGGTCCTGAAGATTTTGCAACTTAAATAGGAAATGATGTATGAAGAATCCATGTAATTACAACACAGACACAGTGTATTAAACATATAAGTGCAGGAAGCATAGATAACCCATGTTTTAGATAGAATGGAGGGAAGAGGTCTAAGAAGGCAGAATACAAAGTATATCGGGAATGGCTTCTTGATCAATGTGACATCTCAGCTGCTCTTTGAATAATGAGGAAACATTTGCCAGGAATGGGCTGGGTGGAAGAGATGATATTTTACACATAAAGTTCAGCATGGCTTTTTCAAGGATCCTTATAGTTAAAGATGGCTGGATGATAAAAGCCGATTAATCAGAAAAGTGGAGCCTGCAGACTTTGTTAGATACCAGATTATGAGCAGACTTGGCTATGCTTTAGAGTTTGGACTTTATCCTGAAGGGATTGGTGAGCCATGAAGGAGACAGACAGATAGACAGATAGATAGAGAGAGAGAGAGAGAGATAGATAGATAGATAGATAGAAATAGATAGATGAGGTCTTGCTCTCTTGCTAAGGCTAGAGTGCAGTAGCGCTGTCATCTTTCACTGCAATCTTGACTTTCTAGGATCAACCAATCCTACCACCTTAGCCTCCTGTGTAGCTAGGACTACAGGTTTGTGCCACCATACCTGGCTAATTGTTCCTTTTTTTTTTTTTTTTTTTTTTGTAGAGTAGAGATAGGATCTTGATATGCTTCCTAGGTTGGTAATGAACTGGCCTCAAGCAAACTCAGCCTTCCAAAGCGCTGGGATTATAGGCATGAACCACTCACTGTGCCCTGCCTTGAAATTTAATTCATCTTTCAGCAAGTGACATATAGAAAGAATCAGAGGCCAAGCCAGGTCGAGGCCTAGAAGACCAGTCAGAATAATTCGGATGAGAAATGATGCAGCCGACAGAAGAGAGGGGCTGTGGGAGCCAGCAGGAAGATATGCAGATGAGCATGATTAAAAGTCAAAATTCATGGGACTTGGTCACCACTGAGTCAGGAGAGGAAATGAAAGCAGCAGTGCGAGGGATAGCAGCAGTGCAAAGCCCCATTCATCAGGACACAATGTGTTTCCACATCCTCAAGTCCTGGACTCTTAACCTATTGTATAAAGTGTCTAGAACTGGAGAAATCTAGCTGTGGGCAAATTAAGGCACTAGGGATAGAAGTGACTGATGTATTCTAGGAAATTCTATGTTGGTAGGCCAGGAAAAAAAAGAGAAAGATGGCACTTTCTTGACATCGTCTCTTTCTTTTACCTTTTGAGTCAGAAAGAAGAAATAGCAAAGACTGAGCTGACAGTCAGTTTCCAAATAGAAGCTTATACCCTGCATTAGTACTGGCTTTGTGGTTTTCCAAAAATACATATTAAAATTTTAAACTTCTTTTCATCTCAGTTAGATTTTTCAAGGTTTGAATTGTGACGTATACCATAATAGTTCTGGAAGTGAGTAAAAACAATCATGTTGTGAGTTTACAGATAATCTTCCCTAAAGTTTGGGCACTCAGCATACAGTAATGTTAATGCAGCTAAGTTGTGATTATTCACAGAACAGGATTCATTGAACATCTACAATGTGCTAGGCACTGTTCAAGGGGCTGATGATATAGCAATGAACAAAATAGATACAAATCTTTGCCTTCATGGAGCTTACATTTCAGGGAAAGGACAGGTAATAAGATAAATGGGTAAAATGCATGGAATGTTAGAGATGATATGTGCTGAAGGAAAAAATGAAGGAGGGAAAGAGAATAGGGAGTTTCAGGAGGTGGCTACAATTTTAGAGAAAGTAGCCAATCTGGTCCCACTAAAAAGGTGATTATTTGAATAAAGATACAAAGGAGGCTAAGGAGCACAGCATAAAGACACCTAGGGAGAAAAAATAAAACTTCCAAGCAGAGAGAGAAGAAGATGCAAAGGCCCTGAGATTTAAGGGACAGTGGGGACAGAAGAAGAGAGGGCAAAGAGAGTGAGTGGATATGAGATCAGAGAGATAATGAGTGATCACATCTGGTAGACAGAGGCCTGCTAAAGTAAGGCCGGCTGCTATTCTCAGTGGGATTGAAGCCATTGGTGGCTCCTTAGCTGAGGAATTGTGTTAGTTTATTTTGTTCTGCTATAATAGAAAGGGTATTCTCTTAATACCTATTAACAGACTGGAAAATTTATAACAAATAGAAATTTATTGGCTCACAGTCCAGGAGGCTGGAAGTCTAAGATCAAGGCATCCACATCTGGTGAGAGTCTCCTTACTGCTTCATCACATGGTGGAAGGTAAAAGACTGAGGGAGAGAAAGAGAGGCTGAACTTGCCTTTTTGACATCAATCTCACCCTGAAGTTGGAGCCTTCATGGCCTAACCACGTTGTAAAGGTCCCACCTCTTAATGCAGTTACAACGGCAATTAAATTCCAACATGAGTTTTAGATGATTCAAACATTCAAACCATAGCAGGAATATTATCTGATTCATGGTTTAATAGGATTATTCTGGCTACTGTGTTTAGAATAGACTGTAGTGGGGAGTAAAATGGGACAAAGCAGAAAAGAATTAGGAATATTTTGCAATTATACATGAAAGAAATGATGACACCCCCAAAACTGCAGCAAGATAATCCAATGTAGAATATTAAAAGTGATTAGTTTTTAAATATAGCATATATCTTTAAAGTTCCATATTAAGGGATAGAAACCCAGTCTGGAGAACAGCATGGGGTAACTGCATTTGAAACTGCTTTAGTCACCTAAATCAGGTGTATTAGCCAATAGATAGATATAGATATAGATATAGATATAGATAGATATAGATAGATAGATAGACGATAGATTAAATGAGCCCAAATAGCCAAAACAATCCTAAGCGAAAAGAACAAAGCCAGACACATCACACTACCTGACTTCACTATACTAAAAGACTACAGTAAACAAAATTGCATGGTACTGGTACAAAAACTGACACATAAACCAATGGAATAGTAGAGAACACATAAATAAAGCCACGAATCTAGAACCATCTGATCTTCAACAAAACCAACAAAAATAAGCAATGGGAAAAGAACTCCCTATTCAATAAGCAATGCTGTGATAGCTGGCTAGCCATATACAGAAGAATGAAACTGGACCTGTAACTTTCACTATCTACAAAAACTAACTCAAGATGGATTACAGATTAAATGTGAGAATTCAAACTACAAAAATTCTAAAATTAGCAAACACCATTCTGGACATTAGCTTTGGCAAATAATTTATAACTAACTCCTCTTAGGCAACTGCAAAAAAAAAAAAAATTGACAAGTGGGGCCTAATTAAAGTTAGGAGCTTCTGAACAGCAAAAGAAATGTATCAACAGAGTAAGCAGATAACCTACAGAATGGGAGAAAATATTTGCAAACTATGCATCTGCCAAAGTTCTAATATCCAGAACCTATAAGGAACTTTAACAATTCATTAAGCAAAGCAAATAACCCCATTAAAAGTGGGCAAATGACACAAACAAGTTTTTCTCAAAAGAAGCATACAAGTGTCCAACAAACATGTGAGGAAATGCTCAACATCACTAGTCACCAGGGAAATGCAAATTGAAACCACAACGACATACCATCTGATACCAGTCAGATGGCTGTTTTTAAAAAGTCTAAAGAACAATAAACGCTGGTGAGACTGAAGAAAAAAGCAAATGTTTTAACAGTTTTGGTGGGAATGTAAATTAGTTCAGCTATTGTAGAAACATTTTGGACATTTCTCAAAGAACTGAAAACAGAACTATCATTCAACCCAGCAATCCCATTACTGGGTATACATCCAAAAGGAAATATATTCTTTTACCAAAATGACACATGCATTCTTATGTTCATTGTAACACTGTTCACCACAGCAAAGACATGAAGTCAACCTAACTACCCATCAGTGGCAGACTGGATAAAGAAAATGTGGTATGTATACACCACAGAATACTACACAGCCATATAAAAAGATGAAATTGGGTTCTTTCAGCAACATGGACACAGCTGGAGACCATTATCCTAAGCAAATTAATGCAGGAGCGGAAAACCAAATAACAAGTGTTCTCACTTATAAATGGGAGCTAAACATTGGATACTCATGAACATAAGGATAGCACCATTAGGCACTGGGGATTACTAAAGGTGGGAGGGAGGAAGGCAAGGTTGAAAAACTATTGCGTACTATGCTCATTACCTGGTTTTTGAATCACTCATACCCTAAACCTCAGCATCAGCCTAAATACCCATGTAATAAACTGCACATGTACCTCTTGAATCTAAAATAAGAGTTGAAATTATAAAATGTTAGGTAAGTAAAGCCAAGAGGCTTAAGACCTAAAAACAATGTTTGAGTCTGAGTCCAAAGGCCAAAAAAGACCGATATCTCAGCAGTTGGGCAGGAGGAGTTCTCTCTTATTCAGCGTTTTTGTTCTATTCAAGTTGTAATTGATTCATGAGATCCACTCACAGTAGGGCAGGTAACCTGCTTTACTCAGTCTATAGATTCAGATGTTAGTCTCAAGCAGAGACACTCTCGTAGACACACACAAAACAATTTTTGGCCAAATGTCTGGACATCCTGTAGCCAAGTCAAATTGTCACATGAAATTAACCATCACACCAGGCTTTTTTTCTAACCTAGTCTCAAGAATAGATGTGCTTCTAAATTAAGCCTGTCTTACTAGTGCTAACATTTAGTAGCGGTCAAGTTTGTCGGAGAGCTAATCTGTAATTTGAGCCAACCATTTATTACCTTAAGGCCACAGTATAGATTAGATTAATAAACTAGAGAGAGGATCTCCACATTTCGTTATATCCTGTTCTGTAACCACAACCCCAGGTGGGACAGGATGAAGGAAGTAGGAGATATACTGCAAGTTTGCTCCATGGAAGGCAATAGTTATGAACTGTTTAATATATTACCTAGTAGAGAAGACTAATCTCTTTCTAGATTTGATACTGAGTGCAATATGCAAAGTTCAGCTTAAAAAAAAAAGAAAAAACCTTGATTTTACCACAGGAAGTATGTTTAAGTGTGACTCCTTACTGTGGTTCTTCAGATTCTTGAAAATATGGTACCACAACCTTTGAGATCCTGACCTTGATGTTACATTGATTGCCTTATTGGCACAACCTCCATTGGATAATCTACCAACAGGTCGTCAGGGTATCTTGATATGCTTTCTAGTCCCTTGCCTATTTGTGCATCATTTGACAGGATACTTCTGAGATAGCAAAATTGAGCTGAAGATGTTCTGGTTCATTGTTTCTAGCAATGGTTTTGGCTTTATCTAGAATTCCTTAATTCAAATTTACATGTGACCCCAATCTTATTCAGCCTTATTGTGAAATAACAAAGACGTGACAATTTGTAAAGTTTCATGATCTATTGTCTTATTCTACCATGTGCATTTCCAGGGTGATGTCTTGCTGTCACTAGTAAATAGAGAGTTGATTTTAAATTTTTTTAAAGTTTAGTTATCTTTTAAATTGAATGAATGCAATTAATTAGTACTTTAATACTAGAACAATGTATTTCTGGCTGATATAAAGTTATTATCAAGTTCATCATTATTTATTTATAGATAAATGTTGGCATACGGATTTTTATTACACTTTTAATGGTAGTAAATTATCCTCCTCATACTTGGAGTAGTTCCACAGTAATATGTAAGAATAACGGAGAAATTAAAGCCAAAAACCATTTGGGGTTAACATTTTATAATGAAACATTTGGCAGAATTCAGTATGTACATGATTTCAGAGCCCTTGTAAAAATAACAAAAAAAATTGACAATACCGATAATAAAGGATGAAGTTTCACATCATTTGTTCTGAGGATTCTATTATTTTTTACCTTGATGAAATATCAGAAATTTGAACCCAATTATTTGTACAGAGATGATTGCCACAAAAGTATACATAAAGACAGCAGCAGAAAGTAATTTTAATTATGGAGTATTTAAATAAACTATGACATAATAATGTGATGAAATATATGTCAGTTATATAGTGTTTCTAAAATATTAATAAAATGATGTGTATAAATTCAATAATATATGTGTGTATGTGTAGGAAAATATACCAATTTATCAACAATATATCTTTGATTATAGAATTATTACAGATGACTTGTTGTTGTTGGATTTTTGCCAGTTTTTTACAACAACATATAAAATGTAATGAGAAAAACATATCCATGGGGTTTCAGAAAACACTGCATAAAAATATTTTAGTTGGCCATTCTGCACCATTAATAGTGTGGTGATTATAGGATTTTCAGTCTAATTGATCGTTAGATTGATTTACCTAGAAAGATCTCAAGTTTTACTTGTGTATGGACAAGCCTTATTATGATATTTTGAAAACCCAGAAAGACATCTTCACTTATGTGATATTAACAAATTTAAAAATTGAAAGAGTAAATATTTCTTGCTTTTGAAGGTCTCATAAGAATTAGGCAATACTCTTAATGATTGAATCAACCTACTATCTCTATATCTTCTGAATTTGAATGGCACCTGTGTCAGGATAACAAAAAAGAAACTAAACAAACATACAACATTGGCTAAATCAATAAAAGCCACACAGAGGAAATTACTATTTCCCATTAAGTATTAGATATGATAACAACAGCAGGCATGATAGCAACTTATATAAAGATTTACATTCTGTAAAATATCTACAAACAGAAGACAGTTGAATGACAAATTTATTCTAATCACATTTGCTTCAAAGAGGATTTTGCTCCATGTAAGATACTGATGCATGCTGAGAAATGTTTATTAACATTATGTTTCCTTATTTTACAGGTCAGGCAATCGTTTTATTTCCATCTTTTTGTATAAAGTATGGAAGTACTTCGTTTTTTTTACTTAATTGTTTACTAGGGCCTATTGTGTCCATATCTTGTTTTAACCTCTTTATTGGTTTGTCAGATTTTCACTTCAGTGAATTTCTCAGTGAAATCCAAAAGCCTAAGTAACATTAGAGAAGACTAATTTATAGTGATGGTGGATAAGCCTTAAGTCTTTGTTCCTTTTGAAATTTTAAAAAGAATCAGGAAAAAGTAAGCCAAAGTTTCAACTTCATTTCTATGTTTTTACGTATTTTTGATACCAAACCTTAGTAATTAAATTGTTAAAGAAAAAAAATCCTAAAGGTTTTTAAAAGTAAAATAAAGAAATTATGTCACACTTGAAAGTTTGATCTAAAATAATTTTTCTAATTAAAAACTAATTTTGTAACTAAACTGTTTAAAATCTATACTTTAGGGGCCTGGCATGGTGGCTCACCACCTGTAATCCCAAAGCTTTGGGAGGCTGTAGTGGCAGGCTCATTTGGGTAACACAGAAAGGCCACATCTCTATAAAACAACAACAACAAAAAAACCCATATATTAGCCGGATGTGGTAGTATATCTATAGGTCCAGCTACTCTGGAGGATCTCTTGAGCCCATGTGGTCAAGGCTACAGTGAGTCACCATCATTCCACTGCACTCCAGCCTGGGTGACAGAGCAAGACACCATCTCATAAAAAAACAAAAACAAAAAACAAGAACAAAACACTATCTGTGTCACAATAATTTAGGGTTTACTCTGATTCATTAGGCAATAGAATTTCAATGTCATTACACCATCAAAGGGACTTATGACACAATAATGATTCACCCAAAAATCCAATTACAGAAACAGCTTTTCTCTGAAGTATTTTTTTCTGTTATAGACTTCTTAAGTTATTTTTTTCTAACTTATAAAATTATAGAAATGTATAGTCTAAACCAATTAAATTTAATAAAAATAAAGCCAACACGTTAAATGAAATTAAAAAATTTTTATCAGTTGAAGTAGTAAAAACATTCATATATTGAAGCCCTAACTGCCTATGACTGTGTTTGGAAGTAGAAGTTCTGTGAGGAGGTGATAAAGGTTAAATGAGATCACAAAGGTAGGCCTAATTCAATAAGAGGTCTGGGGCACTTACAAAAGAGGAAGAGACACCCACCTTTCCGTGTCATGTGAGAACACAGAAAGAACATGACCATTTGTAAGCCAGGAAGACAGTCCAAGTCAGAAACTGCATCAGCACGAACCTTAATCTTGGATTTATAGACTTCAGAATTGTGAGAAAATAAATGTCTGTTGTTTAAGCCACCCAGTCTGTGGTGTTTTGTTATGGTAGCCCATGTAAACTAAAACCTTTGTTTTCTAAACTGTACATGTGATGTATAGAATATGGTAGTTTTGATCTAAGTGGAGGAAATGATTTATGCTTTGTGTTTTTAAATTTTTCTTATGTGAGGAATTTACAGGCTACTCCAGAATTGTCTTACTATCACTGCCACTGTCTAGTTCATTGTAGCTGATTTATCACTTACTGTCTTTTTTCCATTTGTCTATTTTTAAAAATGTTTTAGGACCACCTTTGGCTTAATTACCTTTTAAATTCAACTTTATGTTTCAAATATTTATCTCAGCTCAAAAACTTTTGAATATTTAGATTTCTACCTCTGAGATGAGACACAAAATTGTCTAATCTAAGCTGCTGAAACCATAAGAATTCACATTAAATTGTGTTTTATGAATACTACATTGTAGATTGGAAACCTACAGAGAGTTCCTGACTTCCAGGTTTCATCCAAGTGTCTATTTTCACTAACCGGAACCTCTCCAGTGCCTATAATTAATTATATGAACATGTAGTAAGTAAATTTGTGTGTTAGATCCTCTCACAGGTAAGAGAATCACAGAGGAGAGCTCCCACCCCCGACCCCGACTCCACCATGAACTAACAGCCTAAGTGGAGCATATCAACAAACAGACTATTACAGTTCAGTGTAATAAATAAATGACAGAGGTATAAAAATGTTGCTATTTTAAGTGAAATGCATCTGGGTAGAATAAATCTCCTTGGGGAAGATTCTGCAGAGTGTGACACTGGCTTTATTTGATCACACTGGGCACCAGAATCTTGATACTAGTCTGAGGGAGTCAACCCTGATTATAGAGGTTAGGGGGTTTTTGTTTGTTTGCGTGAACATTTGTCTTTTTCCTTAGGGCTTTATAAAGATGACAAAATGATTTGTTGGTAATAAGTGAGCACACACTATGTAATTACAACTATTTTACAGTCTCCTATATGTATAAAATATATCTCCACAGACAACAAACTGTAAAGGATATACAGTGGGTTCTGATATCAATGTCTTCTCTTCTCTCAATAAGGAAGAGACAATAACTTTACCAATGCAGCTACAGGGATAAAAGATGGCCTTCAATGCATCCCACATGGCCCCTCCCCATGCCATCTGCCTCAGCATGCCATGCCACTGATATGCTGAGATAAGACCTCTATAGGCCTAAGGCACAGATAAATTATTGACACCCTCCCCTTGCTTCTATTCAAACACCATGTAATTCAAAATCCAAATAATGCTAGTTTCTAAAAGCAGAGTTAAGGAAAGTTCAACATGATCTCATTTTTATTTCTCTGATCACTACAGCAATGTGTTTTTTAACAGCGTTATCGAGGTGTGATGGACATACCAAAAAATATATCCATTGGAATTGTGCAATGCAATGATTTTTAGTAAATTCATGCACTTGTGCAGCCATCACTACAATCCAGTTGCAAACATTATCATCTTCTCTGAAAGCTTCCTCAGTCCGTTTGCATCAATCCCTTCTACCATTCCATCATTCCCATCTCTAGTCAATTACTGATCAGTTTTCTGTCTCTAAAGATTTTCCTTTTTCAGAATTTTATATAAATGGAATCATGAAGTGTATGGCTATTAGTATCTGTTCATGTAGTTTTTGTCTTTGTGTTTTGAAATAATTACAGATTCACAGAAAGTTGCAAATTCAAATGATGAGGTCTCATTTATACTTCCCCCTATCTCTGCTAATGGTGATATCTTATGTAACTATAGTCACAATATCAGAATCAGATATTTGCATTGTACAATATGTGTATATACTTCTATGCCATTTTATTACATGTGGTGGATAATATGCATAAATTTGCACTACATTTGTAGATTTTGTCATTTTGAGAATGTTATATAAATGAAATCATGCAATAGGTGACTTTTTAAATTTAATTATATGCAGTTCATTGTTTATCAATTATACCTCAAAATACATTAAAATAGGGGGAGATAGTGCACTTATTGATTCAAATCAAAAGAACCTTTCTTTATACCTTGGAGGCAAGAGTGATCATCCAAACATAAAATCTTTTTTGTCTCAGTTCTTTTTAAACAGAGTTGACACATTCTGCTAATGTCAATACAATACATAAGCAGATCAAGGAAATATAACTTTTTGTAAAAGTTTTGATGATAATGCTGCAAGCCACCTTGAAAGTCAATACATTCCTATTTACTAGAATGCAATATTTCTGTTCTGAGCAGTGGGGGCTGCTCAGTCCATAGGAAAACTGTCAGGTGAACAAAGATGATGGCACACAAAATTCCATTCCCACTTTTCCCTCTTGTCAGTGGGGAAAAGGGCAGTTATGATAACGACACAAAAGCAGATCATTCCATTACCTTTCCCAGCAGAGTTAGTTGTCTTGATGTCTCCAAATTGTTTTTTGAAGTGTGTGTTTTTGTATAGACATTTAGTGATTGCTCTGGATATTACATTACAAATGCATAACTTATCACAGTTAACTACTGTCATCATTTTACCAGATCAAATGAAGTAGAAAAAACCGTAGATTCATTTCAGTCCCTTTACTCCTCCCTATTTAGAAAATAGTTCTCTTACATATTAGCTCTAAATACATTGAGAACATCAAACAATGTTATAATTGTGAGGATTGTTAGCTTCTTCAGTACCCAGTCAGGGATATAAGATGCAAAAAGAAAACCCACAGAACGTACTGCTTGGTACTTCCTTGGGTCCTGAAGTTTCTAGCCAGTCTTCCTTCTTCTTAAAGCCTTTCAAAGTCTCTCTCTCCATATATATATATATATCTATATATATACACACACACATATATTACATATATGTATATATCTAATTATTCATATATGTATATATCAAATTTTACGTATATGTGTATATATTGTATATATAAAATTCTGTATACACATACACACATGTATATACACACAAAGAATCATGTCACATATATATAATATTCAGAGTCTTAATCTGTACTAAGGATGAGGAATAGGAAGAAGTATTACTTTACCGTGTCCCCACATTCCTTTTTAATTGTTTTGTGTGTTTTATTTTCTCTTTATCACTAGATTGATACAGAATCATGAGGTTTGCAGGCAGAGGGGTAAAAATCTGTCAATGCCTTTTAAAAATACAGCAAAATCTTTAAAAATATTGCTGTTTGTTAGTATCCAGGAAGGTGTCCATTCTATTGTTTAACTTTACATTAGGCGTCCCTGTGTATATGACTCTCTCTTATTACTATAGAGCTTAGTTTTATATGTTCATGTGTTCTTTGTTGATGTGCTTAACATACAACCTTTACATACTGAGACTACAGTGCCTTATTACTGAGGAAATCTTTACTCCCCTGGAATAGACTCTTCAAAATGTTGTGTGTCATTGTGTGAGGCTACACCTTTATGACTTTTTAATCTTCTTCCTCTCTCTTTGTGTGTTCACTTTGGCACTTTTGATACTTCCCCAAGAAAAATGTTATCTTGGACTGTATCTGCATAAATACATTTATTTTTTTCTTCCTCAGCTGCTGCCCTTGGAGGTTCATCACACACATAGCCAGCTCCACCTGTTAGTCCCTCAACCTTTCATCTTTTTCCCCTAGAATCAACTCCTTTCCAACATCTGTCATTTGCCAAGAACACCACTGGACCACCTCCAATTTGGAATTCATTTCCTCCTCATGCCCCCTGCCTTCCACACCATGACTTTCCACTGAAACCTCTCCCAGTTCTCCCCTCTGCTTTTCCCTCTGCATATTCTTTATGCCAGTGAGGAGAAAACTGCTGGGAAGTTTTTCATCCTTGAAGAAGTTAAACTTTCCTGATGCTGGATTTAGTATATGCCTTTTCCCACAGAACTCATCAGAAGCAATGATCTTGGTATTCCAACCCAAATTCCTAAGTAGATTTTATAGGGACATTGATAAATACAAAGCTTATGATGTATAATACTCTTCATATTATATCTGAAACAATTCTTTCTTCCAGGACTTTTTTCCTATTTCATTAGACTTATGTGAACTAGTTTCAAAATTTAATGGCTATTGATGTAAATTGCATTAAAATATACTCTGAATTTTGAAAAACTGACTTTAAAAGAACTACCAGAGCCTAATTAATTTGTAAGTTTTAGACATTTAATTAAAAATATGGTTGATTATTTGGTTATTAAATTGAAATGTTGAGGTTAGTAAAGCACAGCTTTTCTAAAAATAATGAGATACGATTTAGAGATGAGCAAATGCAATTGCATATTCTAAAAAGAGGATTTCAAGGCACCAGCTGCTTGCCCGTGCCACTCCAGTAGGAATACACTAATATTTGACTATCTTAAGTGGGCTAGTGATCAGTTTATTGAAAAATTCTAATTAATTCTAAGTTTTCATTTCTTATTCATATAATCATAGCAAATAAATAAACTCTAACTGCAGTTATTAACATAGATTATGCAAAAGCATTTAAAACAGTATATCTGAATCACATAAAACATATGGTTTATTATTACATGCAATTAATTATATTTAAAATAAATACTTGTCTCCTACAAGCAACTACTTAAACAAAACCTGCTATGACTAAGTTGGCCGACAAGGTAGTTCTTAATCCTGCCTTAAAACATTCATGTTACAAAAAGTCTCCACTGTGTGTTTTATTTAAAGATCATTTTTAAAAAGCCTATCAGAAAATAAAACAGTTTAAGGTAACTTTGGCTTCAGATTTTTGTTTTATATTTGTTTTTTGTATATAATGCTCATGCTCTTCAGTGATAGAATTGTAATTTTCTTATTTGACATGCACTATCTCACCTGCTGCTTTAGGTAATTACATAGTAGAACTCCTGAAATCCCTTGACCCCTTATTAGGATGTACATTCTCTTCCACCCATCAGTCACCAAGCGTTCGCTACCTGTGGAGTCTTGATGACATAGCTCAGTTCTGCATGTCAAATAGTCACTTTAGTCCAATTAAATTCCCATTGCATGGCATTTTGGATTGCTGATGAGAGCTAGAAGAAGTGGTGTTTCTACTCTGGGGTTTAATAGTGTGGCTTTTTGACACAAAGTAAAGATAAGTATTCCAAAGTTGTGCTGCATGGCTATTTTCTCCCTTAAAAAATAATCGTCTGACAGTGCAATATTTTCCTGTCTCAAACACCATAATAAATAGGAATTTGACCACAGTGGTTAATATAGTAGCTCCACGGACTAAGATACTCAGGTTTTATTATTGACTTCTCACCAGGAATTAGACCTGCCAGGCTATTTCACTGATTAAAATCTTGATTAATCACCTGTTAACGTGTCAGATTTTACCCACTATGACAAGGGGCACTATCCATGAAGAATAGGTGAACAAAATGCTAAAGAAAATACCATTTATAGCCAATCAGATTCTTATCTAACTCCCATTCCAAGGATTAAGTTATTTTTCATCAAATGTTTCTTTGAGGGAATTATTCTATAGGCACTATGAAAGATAAAAATGACCTTTTATATTTAAATTCAATGGAAAAAAAAGACACCACTGCCTGCCACAATATATGCCATTTAATTACTTGATATTACAACATGAAATTACCCATTTTGTGGGTAATTGCCCATTTTGTGGGTAATTTCATGTGGGTAAATTACCCATTTTGTGGGTAATTTGATGTTGTGATATGAAGTAATGAAATGGCATATGTTGTGTTGGGGAGCAGTGTCTTTTTTTTGGGTGGAGTCTCGCCGTGTCACCCAGACTAGAATGCAGTGGCCTGATCTCAGCTCACTGCAACCTCTGCCTCCTGGGTTCAAACAATTCTTCTGACTCAGCCTCCTGAGTAGCTGGGATTACAGGCACACACCACGACGCTTGGCTAATTTTTGTATTTTTAGTAGAGATGGGGTTTCACCATATTGGCCCCGTTGCTCTTGAACTCCTGACCTTGAGTGATCCACCCACCTCAGCCTCCCAGTGTGCTGCATCTACAGGCATGAGCCAGCATGCCCGGCTGGAGCAGTGTCTTGATACAAGAAATAGACTTAACCAATAAATTATTTCAAGTAAAGATTATTTCAAGTAAAGATAGTCAAGATACAGTTAATGATTAAACAGCAGCTACAAAGGGTGGGAAAGTAGCTATTTCTTACTGGTTATCGTTATTAGAGTGGCAGTACTGTTTGCTTGTGAATGAGCAAGTTAAGGAGAGTCCGTGGGTGATTATGTGCTATGCTATCAGGCTCAAGAGTGACCTACAGCAAGAGAAGGTTTCATAACCTTAAATTCACAACTTATTTCTCAAATCAAGACTCAGCCCTTTTATTCACAGCTTTGTACCTCCCTCAAACCTTTGTGTCTAAGAGACACTCACACAAACATATCAAGCACTATCACTTTGTCCTCTGTCTTCAAGGAACTCATATTTTTTCCTGCTAAGTAACTTCATGTTGGGCATACTCTTCCTCCCTGTGCAAATATCTCCTTTTTGGATGTCAGATCTATCACGAGTAACAGTGGCTCTTTTTGAATCTAAATGTCATTCTGGTTTGTCTAGATTCTTATCTGAGTTCCGTTATTGTAGAACTCACATAAATCTATACGAATCAGTTAAAATATGTAATATTTATGGAAAATTTATACAGAGATATTTACAAAATCAGTTATAATATCATAGTCAATTTTAAGAACACACAATATTTGTTATAATATTGTTTTCTGTGTATTGTATTGGCAGTTATGGCTGTTACTCAGGTTACAATTCCAGCTCTGTCTCTGGATTTTTAACTTTTGGTTGTGCCAAAGAATATACACATGAACTTATTTTATATTGTATTTCATAATCCCTTGCCCACAAAAGGGGTGGAAATTAGGGTAGAATGGAGATTTCCCAGCTGGAAGTTGTGCCTGTCACATAGTCAACCACAAGGGAGTCAGTGCAGAGTGATAGAGAGGAGGGGGTATGTGCTTGGCTCATCTGCAACCCAGGGATAGGGGAGGAACAGATCTTTCTTGAGCAGTTCTGAATAGGTATAGCAGCAGAGTTCTCTCTGCTAGAAAGGAGTCACCATTTCCTCTTACAACATCGGTCAGTTGTCACCAGATTCACCTGGTTGTTTTTCTCTTTACTCCATACCAACCACTGGAATTTAAACCAAGGATTAGATCATCAAAGCAACATTATTTATATTCCTTAGGCACTAAGGCTTCACTAATTTATTCAAGGGATCTCATAAAGGAATCTCATTAAATAGTTCAAAATATGCTGGAATAAACACCCACCAACCAAGAAAGATTTCCCTATTATTTCATGCCCATTCTTTGGGACCATCAAAGACAATTAATATATAAAGAATATTAAGAGAATCAGTATATGCTCTAGTTACTTCTTCTATGGCAAGGGATTCATATTGCAATGGTTTTACTGAAAAGAGTAGGTCACCAAGTTATTCTGAATATTCAGGTAAAGGGAACTTGTAGTAACAGGGAAATCACATTCCATCCAGGTGACTTTAGCCCTCTACTGATATCCAAAATGTGGTTCAGAGATAGTCTAGATTATCATAAGGGAGGAAAGAAAAGACAGAACCATGCAAGCTGAGGAAAAGTAAAGAAATTAGAATAAAAACTTCTACTGTATCTGGGCTTGGTGGTACATGCCTTTGTTCCAGCTACTTGGGAGGCTGAGGTGGGAGGTTGGCTTGAATCCTGGAGGTTGAGGCTGTAATGAGCTGATAGGGCCACTACACTCCAGTCTGTGTGATAGGGTGAGACCTTATCTCAGAAAAAAAAGAGGAAAGAAGGAAGGAAGGAAGGAAGGAAGGAAGGATGGAAGGAAGGAAGGAAGGAAGGAAGAAGGAAGGAAGGAAGGAAGGGAGAGAGGGAGGGAGGAAGGGAGGAAGGAAAGGAGAGGAAAGGAGAGGAAGGAAGGGAAGGAGAGAAAGGAAGGAAGGAAGGAAGGAAGGGAGAGAGGGAGGGAGGGAGGGAGGGAGGAAGGGAGGAAGGAAACGAAAGGAGAGGAAGGGAGAGGAAGGAAGGGAAGGAGAGAAAGGAAGGAAGGAAGGGATAAAGAGAAAGGAAAAAGTAAAAAAGGAAAGGAGGAGAGAAGGAAAGAAGGAAAGAAAACAAGCAAAGCTCAGCTCTATTGGCTACATGTTTTGTGACAATTATATTTTATTCTTCTTTTATTTATCTGGCTGAGAAGCCATCCCCCAAACAGATTTCAAATTAGGTGTTCTTTCAGTTTTGAGTGTGTGGGCATCACAGAAGTTATTATATATTGTAATAGGAATTATTTTGAAGAATAATACTCATTTGGATACATTAGTTATACTGTGCTTGATAAGAAAATTTGTTTCATTTTGTTGTAATCACCAATAGTACTTCATTAAAATTAATGTAAAACCAAACCAAAACAAAACACACACTAAATTAGTAAGAGTTACAATACACTGTATTCAATAAATAGTTCTTATAGAGGTCAATAAACTTAACTTTTAGAAATGCAAGATAAGCGCATTCAAAAAACAACACAAAGTAGAGAGAATATGTTTGGCAAAGTGAAAGATTTCAAGAATATTGCACTCAACACAGGGTCCTGGGGCTATGGCACAGCAGCATGCACTCTGGTTTAGAAGGACAGGTCGAGGGCAAATTCCTGTTCTGCTTAGATATATAATACCTAATTCTCTTTTCTGAATCCAACTGCCCTTTCACCCCTTTAGAAATATTAATGTGATCCATATTTCAGCTTACAATACACACAAAACTTGCCATTTATGTTAATAACATATGGGGAAAAAAGAGAATATTAGAGACAGGTCATGCACTAGAAAGGTGTGTGAAAGAGTCAAGCTGCTTATTCAGTAATTGAAAGCTTGAAAACTGTAACAATAGGAAATTTTTTGGCCTTTAACATCACTGAAAATGTCACAATAAGTCCTCATGATGCAACTTAAAAATAGAAGTTAGCGTGCATTTTTAGTCTCTGTTTGAGGGAATCCAACCATTCTATAGTACAAGACAACCCATTGGGAAAAATCCATCCGGTGCCTTTTACATAATACATAGAAATGTAGGTCCAAAAATACCTTGTCTTAACCATTTCCTATTGCTGACACATTGCTTTCTAGTGGAGAAGCAAGGTGATCACAGATTTTGGCATAAAACTTAAATAAAATAATTTACAAACTGTTACTCTCAGTACCCCAGACTGAAAGTGCATACAATTTTAATTGGTTAACCAGGCCCTCTATATATACTGTATGTAAAAGTAGATGCAAAGGATGCTGTCCTATAGGTGCTAATATTTACAGTCAATTGAGAGGACTTAGTACATTAGTAAATGAGAGTTTAGGAATAAAAGCTATTGTCAATTTGATTATCGTTTGAATGAGTAGATGGATAGGCTAGTTGGGTGGTCTAGGGTCTAAAATGAATGCCATTTTGTAATATCCTTACTAAAAATTTACTTCAGAAATTGTATGTTTATGCACTTAGTTATTTTAAAACACTATCATGTAGAAAAGAAAAATTCTAGTTCTATCCTGCTCCTACTTCAAAATTTACAGCAAATAAAAAAAGAAACGTATAAAGTGTTAGATCCGGGAAAAACTAAAGATGCAACTTGTGAGGAGGTTGCATCTTCCTCATAAGTCAAACTATTACTATTAACAATAGGAATGTAAATTCATATTCATGTTTGTAATTTATATTATCAAGCATTTTACAGTAGAAAATGTATTGCAAACTTAGGAGTCAGAGAGCTCCGTGTTCAATTCTAGTTCTTCTACTTACTTATCATTTGAACTTCCTAACTATTAAAATGGGGATAATGATGATATTTAACTTGCAGAGCTTTGTAAAAAGTGTATGAGCTACTTGTAAAGCACTTAGCGCTCTGCCTGGATCTCAGTGCTTGCTACCTCCATTTATACTATATGATACTATATATTATCATCTACTTGGGAGAAACAGTTGATACTAATAACATCAAAGATTTCAGTTCAAATAAAAAAGTAATTAGGACTGGCCATAAAAATGGAGGGGTATGATTAAGGGATTTCCCAATTGTCTTTTATTAAGGTAGATAGGGATGCCAATATGGCATGGGGTAAAATATGCTAAAGCAACGGCTAAGCAGTGAAGACAAGGTATACCTCTCTACTTTCTCATCAGAACATAAGCAAAAAAATTGCACTGTTTTTCTCTATGTCTGTCTTATTAACAAAGAGTGCAATGAAATCGAAACATTATTGTGAGTTCACCCTGAGTGGACAATTAATTCCACTGGCAACTTAAAATGAAAAACGTTATCAAATATATCATGGTTTCATTGTCACGGTCTTGCCTCCAGAAGTGAAATCATTTAGTACAAATACCTCATTTGAGAGATGAGGAAACTAAGGTCCTTAGAGAGCATGTAACTGGCTCAGAGCAATACAGCTGCCTCATGGCAGACCTGGCGCTCAACCCAATGCTTTGTCTTACAACTTAACACCAAGGTGTTTCTCAAAATACGCTGCTTTAATGATTTTTTGTTTTACTGTATGTGTTCCCTTTCTTTTGACAAAACTTAGTTGTCTTATATTTATGTCTAGATTACCATATTTTGTTTCCAAAAAAAAAAAGATAAGTAAAAGTTTCTCTTCCAAATACATTAGCTCTTCCCTAAAACTTGGAAAACGAAAATTATTTTCTATTATTCCACTGTGAGAACTAGTCTAAAAATTCAGTGTCTGAGGAAAACTAATGAAGAAAAAAAAAACCTTTCCCAAAGAATAAAACATTCTCTCATGCCTAGGGCTGTTTTGGCTAAAAGAAAAAAAAATTACATCTTCCTTTTTGTTATTTCAGGATTCAAATTAAGGCAGAAAATAATATGGTCACAATATGGTGGTTTTGATATGATACTTCAGTAGGATTATTTTAAAGACAATTCTGAAGGTATCAGGCATGACAGAAAAAAGGAAAGAGAAATTAATGAAGCACAAACATAGTCAACAATATTTTTATATTTTAGAACCAGAGAAAGGGCTGAGCAATATTTTATAGGGCTCAGTATCAGTCCTGAGATAAAGGCAGAAGGAATGGAAAGGGAGAGTAGCATACAAGGGAACAGAAGCAGTATAATGTAACAGAGTGGGAGGGAGAGAAAGTGGGGCAGAGAGAAAAGAATTGCATATGGAGGAGAGGGGAAGACTGACATAGAAAATGACTTCAGCTGTCACTCAAGGTTACCACTGCCATAACTTGCCTACATTGATCTAGCTTAATCCCCTGAAGTATCACTCCCTTCTCTTTTGCTGTAAGGGGCAAAAATATAAGGGGAGGAATTTTTTGTTTTTTCTAGATAGATTCCATTCTTACAGAATAGTTCATCTTTAACTGAATTGAAATGGGATTTTTAATGTTTCAGATAACATATATTCTAAAGCCAATCCAAATTTTAGAGTGTAGAATTTGCAGCTAAAATACTTGATTGAAACCCCTTTTGACTTATTTTCTTTCTATTGATTTTAAAACTTTAACTAAAGAAAAGATTTAAAAGTGCCGTCTGCAATATGTTTTAAATCTTGCTACAAAAAGCATTGAATCTGTTCGTTTCCTAATTCACAGTTTTAATTTCACAGAATTTACTTCTCCTTTATGTTAGGCTTTGTTTGTGAATATGTGGACAATTGATTTATCCAACTTACAGTTTTTAACTGACGAGATGGCTAATATGGTTCAACTGGCAAAACATACCTGCAGCCTGACTGGGATCACAAATTTGTAATAAAATTAGGTCTAGATTTCTAGGAGGTGATTCTCAGTCCTCAGTCTTTATGAATTGGAGAGACGGATGATCCAGGCCTTTTGTTTTGTTTTGTTTTTTTTTGCAATAAAAAGAATAACTAAGGGTACAAGAATTAGTAAGGAATATCCATACATTGTTAAAATATACTAAAAACAAACAACTTTTTATTCATAAGACTTGAAAAGGAAATCCAGTGTAGTATATGCTTCTAGTCTAAGATATTTTATTTTCAAACTAGATACACCTAACTCTCTTGCTTCCAGTTATATCCAAATGTTCTTGGGGAATCTCTCTTATCTCTGTAAATAATTAGGACTGTCCCTTTTGTTAGTAAACAATCATAATTTTATTGAATTTTTATAATATAGTCCTTAAGAAAAAGAGGAGTCTAATAGCTTCTGGTATAGACATAAGCTAAGGCCAATATTTTTTACTCATCTCAAAGAACAGAAGATCTTCCCCTCTAGTATTTTAGAGACTACATACTACTACTTCCTTCATTCTTTCAAAACATTAGATAAGAAATCAGAGTTTCATGCTACCTTTCTGCTTTCCTTGAACATACAGCCAAGCTACAGTGTCCATTGAACAATTTAGCATGATTTGGACTCTCTTCTAAAACAGGGTGAGACTGGAGTAATAAAGAGGGAGCAGGTCAAGATGAAGGAGGATTTGCAGAGCTGTGCACAGATACCTGAACACTGGCCTGCATTATACCTGGCTCTAGTGGAGAGTGTTATTAATCCTCTACTTTAATGAGCACCAAGCTTTCACACAAGACTTAAAATAAATCTCCTACCAGTGTCCCTTCACAGTGTTACTGCAATTTCATATGCTTCCATTAGACCTTGCAACTGGTAAAGAAAATGAGGAATTTCAAAGCTATTGAACACAGTGAATCAGAGCAAGTTAGTTAATATGGATTTTTCCATAATTTTGGCAGAAAATAAAATCATTTGTGTGTGTGCTTTATATTCTCACTGGTTCTGTGGATCTACCTAATATTAATATCATCTAGTTGCTTATTTTTTTATGAGAATATTATTATAATAATTTTTTCTCTCATGTTACTCAATCTAAATTAGATTCTCAATGCTCTGCTCTGGGCCTTTATAGAAATTAATAAATGTTTGATGGACAAGTTGATATATTTCAGGTCTTTATCCAGCCTTTCAGGAAAAAAATAAACATACATTTTAAGTGAAAAAATTTAAGTACTTTTCTATGGATACAAATATGTACCAAATATGAGCTTAAGGGGAATCAGAAAAATATTATTTAATAAAATTGTGGTAAAATCAAAATAGGTAAATAAAATAAAATGATTACATTTCAAACGAATGAGAGATGACCTAAATTTTATCATCTGTGAAGTCAGTATTAGTCACTGACTCAGAAATAGGCAATGCATTTCCTCAACAAGGCGACCTGATCTTAAACGTCACACAGTAGAGGCCTGAAGTTAAGGACTGGAAGGAGCTCATGAAGACTGGGGGTAGACACTGAGTTCTTAGGGATTACAAAGCCTACATTCATGCTACAAAATTGACTCATTCTTTGGCAACCGGTCTTCTTGCAAAAACTGAAAACAAATTTTAAAGTGGTGAGTTAAGCAATACGAAAGTCAGAAGAAATATGTAGCCATATTTTCCAACTTCTAACTGATTAAGACCAAACATTATGGGTGCCTTTCCTTCATTATGTTAGATTTTCATGTCTTCATTAATTCATTAGTTCATTTCACTGATCTCTTGCTCTTGACTAAAGATCTGTGGGGGCCAGGCACAGTCCCAGCACTTTGGGAGGCTAAGGTAGGAGGATTGCTGGAGCCCAGAAGTTTGAGACCAGCCTGGGTAATATAATAAGATCCTGTCTCTACAAAAAATAAAAAATTAGCAGGCACGGTGGCTCCTGCCTGTATTTACCGCTACTCTGAAGGCTGAGGTAGGAGGATTGCTTAAGCCCAGAAGAAGTAGGTTGCAGTGAGCCATGATCCTGAAACTGCACTACAGTCCGGGTGACAGGGTGAGACGTTTCTCAAAGAAATAAAATCTTCTCCCATGGAGTTTACACCAAATAAGAGTAGAAACACTGCACGTTTGGCCAAGGGAACTTGCTTTACAGCTGAGGGGAATGGAGACAGTATTCAGGAAATTGAAACTTATTCAAAAAGTGAAAAATATAATCCATAGTTAAATTAATATCAAACATCTATTTTCTTGGGATTTTTATGGAATTACCTTAACTTAATATCATTTGGGGAAAAACTAAGGGCCAAAAGAAAGATGAAAAGTAGAATAGGAAAAGCTCTCATAAAGGACTTAGCTCCATGCTTAGGGAGCTAGGTGTTAGTATGTAGACTCTCTCAATAATGAGTGGAATTGAGAGTCCAGGGACACAATTTCTGTTCTCTGAGAAAGGAATGATTTCAGTGACTAAAATTGTAGACTAAAATTATGTTTGATTATGATTCATGCCATTTGGAAATGAGAATGTCTATAACGTTATTTAAATGAGTCAAAGCCAAATGACCCTGCCCGCCATGTTTTTTGAATAATGAAATAGCAAGCAGTTGTCTTTCCTGATGGATGATGTACCTGTACAGGTTGTCTTTCATAAGTACCATGACAAACACTAGCTAATCTTTCATATCAGCTTTCAATGTAAGTTCCAATACAAATATATGAGCTTAAAAGCCAGTTTTTTGAGAGTTTTAATTTGAAAGGACAGAATTTAAGCACAATTTGAAAGGACAAAAACAAATTCTTGCTTTATTACATTTTTAGTTTTTTTTTTTAAGTAGAGTTAATATAAGATCAAAATTTAAAAATCAAAAAATAAAAGAATGCAAAAACAAAAAAATGGGATTCTGTCTTTCCATAATATCCCATGCCAATTAAAACTGCTGTTAAGAATAGGTGATTATTCTTTCAGAATGTTTATTTGCCTAAACACATCTGCACATATGCATTTATGCAGAAACTGTAGAAATAACACATACACATACACTGAAAAAGTATATATATATATGTGTGTGTGTGTGTGTGTGTGTGTGTGTCATGAACATCTTTCTATGTCATATTGCACATTATCAAATTGCCAGAAATGTGCACAAATTACATTTTCACAATAAGTGCATGAGAATACTTTTCTTTTTTCCCCAAATTCACCACGGTTTAATAAATAGATATAAATTATCCATGCTTTAATTTTTTCAAAATGAAAAGAGCTACATTTTAACTTAAATATAATAATGTTAGATAATGCAAAAATATGGAGATGAGTATATAATGATTTTTAAAGTAAAAATGTATTTTAATTGATACCCAGGGTAAGCAGTGTTAAAATTTTGATTAATACCCTCATGAATATTCTTTCTGTCTCCTTCTCTCTCCCCTCACTTTCTCTTTTTATCCTTTTTTTATTTAAACGGGAGTACATTGAATTTATCGTATTATAAATTATAATATTTTAAAAAACTACTTATTCCTCTACTAGTTGGTAGGATTAATTTAAGACTAGAGAATTATTTCTCAATAATCAATGTGAGGTTATTTTAATTAAACTAAAGCTTTTATAATAATTTTATGTTATTAAAGCTACTATCAATTATTATAACTCTACCCTTAAGAAATCCTATATTAATTGCATATATTAGAATATTATCTGATAAAAGAGGTTTAAATCATATACATTTGTTATTTCACATTACAGGAATTCTGAAGTTAAATATTACCAGGGTTGGTTAATCTAGAAGCTTCTGGGTTGGCTTCTTTGAAAAGTTCCAAAGCTTGACCTTATGATCCTAAGATAGTTTCACTGTCTTCCATGTTCACATCTATAGGAAATAACATCTAAAGGCAAGATGAAGCCATGTTTTCTCCTATACTTTGCTCTTTTTATCAGGGAAGAAGTCCTTACCCATAAGCCGTTAAGGAGAGCTCTGGAAATCACATGCCTGTGGCCCAGTTGTAAGAGGCCAGCAAAGTGAAGGGCTAGCATTTTGAGTGTCTGCAGTGGGAAGAGTTCTTTCAGCAAAGCAGAAAGGGGAAAAGCAAGTGGTGGTGATCAATAGTATCTGCTTCAACTTTGAAGCCTAAAAAAATGTGAAGTATTTCTAGTTAGGATCACAATAGACCACATTTCGCTTTACTGCACACCATTTTACTAGTTGGAATTTTTATCTTGATTTTGAATTCCTTGACACAACCTGTGTGAGCATGAGCGTGTCCTTAATTCATTTAAGCTACTAGAGGTAATTCTCAACATAGATATGGTTGTAATTGCTATTCAGTTTTAGTTTGTTTCAGTGGTTTTGAATAAAAAGAGAAAGCAGAACATATGATAATAAATTGGAATTTATTATTAAGACAGCAAGTACACTCTTTTTTTTCTTAAAATCAACTGGTGATTTATTATCTTAACATGAAAGGGAATGTCAGTTTGGACACTTGGATTTATACAGACATAATCTAAAAGCTGTGCAATGCCTTCTGCTTCAGGAATGTCTTTTTATTTGTTAATATTGTTTTCATATATACTTTCCATTATACAAATTAAACGTGTAAGTGATATTTGACCTTTCATGTTGAGATTTTAGTTGTTTTTCAAGTATATACCCATGTAGAGCACAGTAACAACCCATTAAATAAAAAAGTAATTATAGCTAATATTCATTGCACCGTCACTCTGCACCAAGTACTAAACTAAAAGCATTGTGTGTACCCCTTCATTTAAGCCTCACGACAACGTTATGAGGTAAGAGCTACTATCTTTATTTTACTGATGAAGAAATTGAGTCTAATAGATAAAGTCATCTTATGAAGCCCACATGGCCACAAGTGTTCAAGCCATGTTGCCATATTTGACCCAGAGCAATACAGATTTAGACTCCAAGGTCTTAGCCACTGCCTTATGCTTCTTGGGATTTGGTGCCGGACTGACTAGGCACAACTCATTGATACAAATTTACGAATCAGCACATAAATTACAGCTGTGGACAAAGTTATACATTTTTAAAATTTCACATTGACTGTGTTTCAAGGGCAATTTACATAACATGGGTCACAGTTAATGTGTAAATTATAATGATAGCATGAAATTGGAAATATAATTACTCATTAGCAAACCTCGCTTACAAGAATTAAGAGAATCCCCAGAGAAATAGCTTTATTTGGATAGGATTGTGATTTTTGCCTGAACTTTGGAAGTATCTGTTTTTTTCTATCCCCTCGTTTCTATTACCAAAATGCTCTGTTCACTGGGCACTCTACCTTGACCCTCATCCTGTTCAGAAAGATGAGTTCCTTTGATCGTTGTTGTATATATTTGTGAACTATGATATGGCACTATTCTTAAAAGCAGAAAAGCTGAATTTAGCCTGATTTTTTTTTTAACACAAACATCACTGGAAACCATCAAGAAACATACACTGCCTGGTAGAAAATAGAAGTTCCCTGCATCCCCAAAGAAGGTCTCTCAGAAGTATTTACAAACTGGAGGCTTTCCTCAAGTGGCTTGAAAACACCGCTGAGGTCTTTCTTTTGAACCTCTTTAAACTAAAAGAGTGTTCATAACCATTTGTGACACATTGTTGTGAAACTGGTGAGGATACCCCATGCCCACTAATTTCCTGAAGCCATAGACTCAGTGGAAAGGTGGAGAATGCTCTAGATGATGCTCACACAGTACACGTATATCCTTTCCAATACAATAGAACTAAGAAGGGCATCCAAGCTCAGGGAAAACCCAAACTCAGAGACAATGCTGAGAGCAGAACAATAATTCCCTGCCCAGATCCTCTCAGAGACACAAGACCAGAACTGCCTCACACAGAAATGACTGTTACAAAGAAAAAGGTTTATTCTTAGAATGTTTTCACTGAAAACATAACAGAACTAAGTTTCTCCCATTATCATTACCTGGTAGGCAAATAAAGGGCTAATTTTAGGACTAAATTATCTATTATGGGTTTTTGGTTTTATTTTGTTTTTATATTTTTTATACTTTAAAATTAGAACCTATAAAATTAAAAACCATATGCAGAGTCCATTAAAAAGACAATGCCTCAAGAATCCTAGAATGATCAGTTAGTAAGGTAAATTCTAACTTGATTCCAAAAATAAATGAAAATATGTACACATACGAGTGTGTATGTATACACACATAAATACAGAATTATAAAACTTTTTTTTTGGTGTCTCAGTTACACTGTATACATTTGGTATAAAACTCTTGCACATTTGATCCTTTTATTCATCGTTATTTTTAGGATGTTGCTATGAATTGAATTGTGTCACCCAAAATTTATATGTTGAAACAACAACTCCAATATTTGTATTCAAAGATAGGGCCTTTAAGGTGGTAATTAAGGTTAAATGAGACCATAAGATTGGAGCCTGATCCAATATTACTGGTGCCCTTACAAGAAGAGAGACACTAGGGATGTGTATGCACAGAGAAAATGCCATGTGAGGACACAAGGAGAAAATGGCCACCTGCAAGCCAAGGAGAGAGGTTCCAAGAAACCAAACCTGCTGACACCTTTATCCTGAACTTCCAGCCTTCAGAATGGTAAGACATAAATGTTTGTTGTTTAAGCCACCCAGTCTGTGGTATTTTGTTATGGCCACTCCAGCAGATGAATACAGGTTTTATTACTTCTAGGCACAACAGGATTTACTTTAAGCTAAGAGTTACACTCTCTAGATTTTACATGTGAGCTCTTTAAGAGTAAACAGCAATACTACATTACAGCATAAAATGAAAGGAACCTTCAGTGTCATCTACTTCAACAATTTTGTTTTACTTATGAGGAAAACTATGGCATAGAGAGATTAAATGATATGCCCCAAATAATGCATTCTTTTATTTAAGTTTTGTGGGTACATAGTAGGTGCATATATTTGTGGGGTACATAACGTATTAGGATACAGGCATACAATGCAAAATAATCACATCACAGTAAATAGGGTAACCATCACTTTAAGCATTTATCATTTCTTTGTGTTACAAACATTCCAATTATACTCTTAGTTATTTTTAAACATGTAATGAATTTTTGTTGACTATAATCACTCTGTTGTACTATCAGATACTAGATATAATTCATCTCATCTATTTTTGTACTCATTAATCATCCTCACTTCCCCGCCCCCCCACCTCACCCTTCCCAGCCTCTGATAAGTCATTCTACTTTCTAAATCCATGAGTTCAATTATTTTAAATTCTAGCTCCCACAAATAAGTGAGAATATACAGTTTGTCTTTCCATGCCTGGCTTATGCAGCTTAACATAATGTCCTCTGGTTCCATCCATGTCTGTTGCAAATAACAGGATCTCATTCCTTTTTATGGCTGAATAATATTCCATTGTATATATGTACCACATTTTCTTTATCAATTTGTCTATTGATGGACACTTAGGTTGCTTACAAATCTCGGCTATTGTGAATAGTGCTGTACTCTATTAGTGGGAGCAGCACTGGAACCAGATCATGTATGTCTCAGTTTAAATACAGCCAAGAATATGACAAATTCCCTATTGTTTTTTGGAGTCTCACATAAACTTCAGTGCTGGGAGAAGAGAAGCTAAGCATTTGTTAATTGCTCATGTGTTGCAGTTTTTATGGTCATTCCTTGTCATGGGTTTTCTAGGGACACTAGAGGTCCCTTAAATCTAAGAACACTGTTTTGAAATATATATGTATATATTTGTTGTTGTTTCATAGCTTTACATAAATTATGATTGCTTTAAAAATAACCTCAGGAATAATCCTTTTTAATATTTAATGTCATAATCTTAGAGAATTTGATTTGATTTAATTTTAAACTGGCATTTCCAAGTGGCAGTATTTCTTCAATAGAATTTCTTGTCACTTAAAGTAGACCACTAATGCTGTGTCATCAAGTGATAATGTAGGAAATAGTTTTTTTCAAATTTGTCTGCCTTTAAATAAAAAAAATTATACATGTTAGAAATGCCTATCAAAAAAGATGATGTATCAATGCATGAAATTCACTATATCTTTATAAATATTTTCTTAGTAAGCACAACAGTTCATTCATCTAGAACCAGTTGCAAAGAAGCTGTCCATGCTCATGGGGCCATTGGAGTAGCATCCTAAATCTATTTCAAGACGTATGAAAATGAAAAATGGTTTGTTTTATTCCTATTAGCTTGCCTTATTTTCCTAAGCTACTCAAATCCTTTATTATACCCATCGATCAAGTCTTGCCTACAGTTATAAAGTGAAAATAAAAGAGCAGCAAAGCAAAATGGGAAGAAAATAGTAAACTGTGCCTCTACTTCATCATTTCATCTGAAGCTGTAAGTGTTCCGAGTTATGAGTCTTTTAAAATAACCGTTCTTCAATTCAAATGTAGCTCCTGGGAAAATCTGTAAAGGACTAGCGATCGGATTCACAGCCTTGAATAAAAAGGAAAACTTTATGAAATAGTTAATTGATCCATTTCAGATATTTGTGCATGAGGGTTGAACATAACGCTGGAAATAAATCAAGTCCTGGGACAATAACATCCATAAGTCAGTCTGGCACACTTTATTGCATGTAACCCATTCAGTGCCCTTGTAGAATCTGTCATCTGTCATATTTCTATCCAAACCATTAACCACACTGGTAGATAACAATTACATCCAATCAAACAACTTGTGCAACCAAGATGAAGTGCTAAAACTCTGTCTCATTCTCAAATTGCAGACATAAATATATGGAATACAACCTCCTTTTACCCACTGCTACCTATGTGAATCTATAGCATATGCATCAGTCCTTTTTCTGATGAAGAAGATCATGCATAAAAGGTGCTCTTGGTGGTGACTTATAGCTTGCAGGTTTTTTCTATTACCCTTTGTTGAATCTTTGACACATGACGAGAGACTTGATATTTCTGGACTCCATATAAGGCCTCCAAAAGCAAATCTGAGTTAGTCCCAGAATTCATCTCATCTGACTTTCATGTTCCCTGTCATTTTGGTGGCTGGAAAAAGACAAATTTGTTTTCCTTTTAGGAAATAGGAGTTAATGGTTCCTTTATTTGGAAGGAACCATTCAAGGCTTAGCATTATGTCACCTCCTTAAAGAGGAATTTGCTGACCACATGATTAATAGCAGGTTTTTTTTTCATCTTCTATTATAATTTAATATTTTTGCCTTAACAGCACATATTACTATATAAACTTACTTTGGTCATTTCCTTGCTTCCTTGTTTATAATCTTTCCTCCAATTAAACAAATTCTAAGAGAGGAGAAATCTTGACTTACCTCTCCATTGCTGTATCTACAGCACCACGAACAATGTCTGGTGCTTAGTGGACATCAGTGAATATCTGTGTAATGTAGTGAACTAATTAATGACCATTACTTTGGAATATTTCTGATTATACTGATAATACTTGACAAAGTTCCTAAGTTTTCTTACATATATAATTTGAAATGGCTATCGTAGACTCATGAACTGGTCTAATAGATTATTGAAAACTCTAATAGTATTTTCTAATTTTCTCTGGTCAAATTAACAGAACCGGGTGGTATATCATTTTTAGGCTCTTTGGGCTTCTTAGTCCATCTCTTTATAGGGTTATCTATCTCTATATTATTTCTGGGATGCTCATTAAGAAGTTCCAGAACCAGCATTCTTTTCTAAAACAATTAATTGAATTATGAATCCAATGACTTTTAATTATAGAAAACATTAAAAATGCAATAGAAAATAAAGATCATATATATTGGGGCTACTCAAATAAAATGCTTTTGAGATTTTTCTCATATTCGAACAGATTTGTTTATTTCTATAGTGTAGTTATATATTTTAGTCAAGGCAAAAGCAAGTCAATGCAAAAACAAGCCCTGGTGTTAGCTTCTGATCTCCCAAGTCCTAGTTGGAAAGAAAAGTGAAATCTTTTTCCCCAGTCATGAAGGATTATAGAATTTGCCCTTGGGGAATGGTACCTGGGCATGGTTGGGCATGGTACCTGGGGATCATGGAGATGGTAAGGGTAGTCTTTGATTTAGTAAACTGGGTGTTCCCAAGTTCTGTGTGCCTCATCCCTTCGGGGAGAAATAGCAATTTGTGCAACAAATTCCAGCAGATAAAACAGCAAGAGCTGGAGTGCTGTGGCATGATTTCAGCTCACTGCAACCTTCGCCTCTCGGGTTCAATCAATTCTCCTGCCTTAGCCTCCTTCCTGAGTAGCTAGGAGTATAGGCACCTGCCACCACACCCAGCTAATTTTTGTATTTTTAGTAGAGATGGGGTTTCACCTTGTTGGTCAGGCTTGTCTCAAACTCCTGACCTCAGGTATTTCGCCCACCTCAGACTCCCAAAGCGCTGGGATTGCAGGCATGAGCCATCCCACCCGGCCTAAATTTGCCTTTTTTAAAACTAGATTATAAACTCTGTGAAAGTAAAGACAACATTTTAAAAAAATTATTTATTTTAACCATTGAATCTCTAGCAATTGGCTCAGTACCAAACATGTAGTGTTTAATAAATATTGTTAAGAAAATTGAATAAATTTTTAATTAACAAATGATGTTGTGTCTTTGGGTTAAATAATATGAACATTTTTTAAGGCATTTAAAAGATAATATTCAGGCCTAGCATGGTGACTCATGCCTGTAATCCCAGCACTTTGGGTGGTCAAAGTGGGCAGATCTCTTGAGTTCAGGAGTTCAAGACCAGCTTGAGCAACACGGCAAAGCCCCATATGTACAAAAATACAAAACTTAGCCAGTCATGGTGGTACACACCTGGAGTTGCAGCGACTCAGAAGGCTGAGGCAGGAGCATCACCTGAGTCCAGGAGGTCAAGGCTGAAGTGGATGTGATTGTACCACTACACTTCAGCCTGAGTGACAGAGCAGGACTATTATATTATATATATATATACACATACATACATACATATATATATATGTATATATACTATTTATATCTATTATAAAATAAAATAAAACCTATTATTCAGGATTTTCTAGAGAGACAGAGCCAATAGAATATAGATACAGATACAGATGTAGACACAGGTATACATATACAAATACATATACTTACATGAGAGATTTATTAGGGGAGTTGGCTCATGAAATCATGGTGGTTAAGAAGTTCCCTGACAAGCTATCTTATCTGCAAGTCGAAGACCCTGGGTGCCAGTAGCGTGTCTCAGTCAAAGTTTGAAAACCTCCGAAACATGGAAGCTGTTGGTAGAATTCTCCATTGAGGCTGGAAAGCCTGTAAACCCAGGGTATAAATCCTGAGTCCCAAGACCAGAGAGCCTAGGGTCCTGACGTCCAAGGGTAGGAGGAGAGTGTGTCCCAGCTCCAGGAGAAAAAGGAAATCCTTTTCGTTTTGTTCCAGCTCCCAGCTGATTGGATGGGGCCTGCCCACATTGAAGATGGATCCTTCTCACTCAGTCCATAGACAGAATCCAATCTCTGGTGAAAACACTCACACAGACACACAGGAAATTAATGCTTTTCTAACTTCTCTAGGTATTTCTTAATCCAGTAAAGTTGATGTCTAAAAGTAACTGTCACAAATATTTTTAAATATCAGACCAGAAATTCTTGTCAAGTTTACCTTCTAATTACTAGTACAAGAGTGTCTCGTGTCACATTTTACCCTCTGCCTATACAAATAAAGACTCTCCAGTCTAAACTTCCAAAATACAGGACTAAGCAACTTCTGCAAAGACTGGAGTATACCTGGAAGTCAAAAGTGTTGGTGAATGTGTCGATTTCCCTAATAACAGCTAAGCTAAAATTGTCTGAAAGCTTCACCTTTTAATACACAGTATTAATTTTCAATCCTTTCAGGAAAGAAAAAGTCTCTGAATCTGTACATTCTAGATTGTTCCCAGAGCCAAGTGTCAATTCAGATATACAATATGCCTTTTGTCACTTATATGGCAAATGGTTCTCTGAGAATGTTCACAGTGACACTTGTCTTTTGCTACGATTTTTGCTTTTTACCTGAAAAATATGTTGCCTGGGGAAGAAAAACATTTTCATAAAAATTCTAACATCTGGATTTTAACTGCATGCCTCTTTCTCATTTCTGTCTGTAATCATACTCACAGAAATGACTGAGCATTCTGCCAAGTCTTATTTTCTTGTTTTTTAACTGCCTAAAGAATGGATTTTATTTGGTCCATTTTCTGAATGGAGACATTGCAGTTTAACAGAGTCATTAAAAATTGATCTGATTTTGTAAACTAGGTAACCATGCAAGACTAAAACAAAACATTTGGTAGGTAATAACCAAGTTAATGTGAGTAAAGGGAGGGTTGCTATTTTCAAGAAATCAAATTTCTGTACAGCATTGGGGCTGTCGTTTTGTATTATGCAGCTGTGCAATGCACTCATGTGGGTGCTCAATAAATACTAAGTGAGCATAATAATAATATCATTTCAATCAAAGAGTAAAAAGAAAAACATCACTGCAAATATAGAATGCCTGATTCTGTGGTTGATACAGAAGTCTGTGCTGTGCATAACAACAAAAAAGGAAACATCTGCTGGGATCTGCTGTCACAATACAAGAGACAACAAAGATAATAAAGCCATTGTTTTTGTCTAAGATGAATCTGTTATCTGGCTTTCTGTTAGCTGGTCAGGGGATTACGGTGGCAAATATTAGCTGATCATCAGAATATTCAATAAGTAGAATTACACTTTTGTTTTCAATCCATTAGAGCAATATGCTTCATTTATGATGCTGAAGAAGGGCAACCAGTTAAGGCAGTCCATTGCTGTCAGCTTAGTAAATATTTATGTGGCTGTATTCTTCTGAGTCTGTAGTATTTTTATTTCATCTTTTGAATTTTATAATTTGCTTTATTCTTCTGTTCTCTGATGGTGAGAGATTTTACTGTTCAGTAACATCTTTCTTCAAAGAATATTGAAGGTAAAGAAAGAAAATGAACAATATCTAAAAAAGAAAAAAACTAAATGTTGGGTTAAAGTAAAAATTGAAGACGATAGTTAAGAAATATATTTTTATATTAATTTTAGCTGATGAGGTGTTCTTTGGCTCATAATCTAATTTAAAATATAGGATTTTGCCTCTACTGAATTTAGGTCCTATGAAAATGGCAGTCTAAGGAAAAAAATATAGACAGTACCTGCTGTAACAATTTTTTTTTTTTTTTGCCTAGGTTTTCCCTCCAAAGCTCAAAGACCTTTATGTCTTTAATGGCTTTGTAAAAGAAGCAGGCAGAGACCTCCTCTGCCTGTATTTTTTACCATGCCTTCTAGCCATTCTATGTTTTGATCTGTGTTTCCATCTGGGCTTACTAACATAGCAACTCTGGCATCTAATCCATCCAGTTTATTATCTATTGAAATACCTACTGCCTGAAGTGAATTTATTTTGGCAGCCATGACTTTTGATAGAGATGTATTTTGTTGTTTTTGTGAAAGACAGGTGAGTCTAAAGATTCCAAACCGACTCCCGGATGACAATGCTTTGGCCTTTTCTCATGGCAAACTTTGGGGAAAAGTAAATAAACAACTTCTGTGAACACATTTGTTTTTATTTGTCATTATTAACTTGTTTTGTCTAAAAGCCAGGAATCTCAGAGGCTAAAAGTATGGAATGGTAACATGCATAAGGAAATCAGGTTATTATAACGCAATAGAAGCAGACTCTCAAAGCTCCCTGAGGGCACATCTTTCTTCTCTCTTTCTAACTTTTTCTCAGTGTTATTTTTAACCTTTAAAACTTAATTTATGAAAGATTATGCCTATATCAAGCTTTGCAGGCATTGTACTTCTAAAGTGTTTGCATGTTTTATATTTTGATGATTCATTTTCTGTTACTTTCACCTGAAGCTGAAATAGAGGAAAGCAGGAGGAATAAATTGTGTAAAAGGAACATCTAAAAGGTCAGAACAGTAAAATTTATTTTGATCTTTTACATAATACATGTTGTTCTTTAAAACTTTTATTTCTGCCTTTTTGATGTACATAGTAAAACAAAACTAGGTTATCCTTTAAACTAAAATTGGTTTCGAACACAACTTGAAAACGAATTTGTTAATGGATGCTTCCATTTAGTTTCCAATTCTGCTTTTTTTTAATGAACATCTCAACAATTTGGTTATGTTGTGGTTAGGTATGGTTTTGTCATGATAATTGGTCATCAAGAGCAGACCTTATATTTAGCTTTCTTTTGGAGACACTGTAACTTTTGGCACAAACCATGCAATGCCTTTAGGAAGGAGTGGGATGAACATTCTTTCCTTCATATGATAATCTATAAAATATATGAGTCTTGGGTGATTAGAATCATTTTATGAATTCTGGTAACACTTGTGTATACTATTCAGTCTGGATATGAGGAATCTAATGCAGATGCTCCTTTGATGAATAAGTGTGGGGCATTTTGCATCTGTAGCAATTCCTTTACACAAGTCACTACTTAAAAAAACATTTCTGATGCATATATTGAGATATTTCACACAGTTCATCCATATCACCCCATATCTTTTGCTTATTTCTTGATAAGAAAAGAATTTTTTATAGTAGAAGTAGCATCTTTACCAATAAAATTATACCTGTTAAAGAATTGATCTCATGGTTATCACTAGAACCATCCAATTTCTTTGTCCCAGAATTTGCACTTCCATTGTATTATGCTACATATAAGAGCAAATGGTTGGAAAAGATTTTTTTCATGAGTTAAATCCATTTAGGTGGTGTTTGAGATGTACTTTAATTCATTAATTCATTAATCTATTTGTTCATTCTTCTATTTCACAATTTGAAAATATATTTGGTTCCAGACACAAAAGATGACCTGTACCTCCAATAAATTTGCAAGCTCATACAGAAGAGAGATCATAGAATGATGAAATGAATTAAAATAGTAAAAAAGAAAGAAACTTTTATCAAGTGGTTAGATATTCAGTGTGACTGCACTGTACGTGAGGAGAGAGGGTGGTAAAGAATACCAGATAGTAGGAAAAATCCAGATTATGAGGTTCTTTCGTGCTATAGTCTAGGATATGCGGACTTTATTTAATAAAAAAGTGGTCTCCAAAGTTTGGCACATGGGCCAGGGTGAACACAAATTGACTCGTGGGTCATTGTCACATGTTGTGCTTCCTCAGAGGCAGACCCTGAGACCAGCATGTAAGTAAAAGTCTTTTGTGGAAGTCATCACAGACAGCAACAGTAAGAAAGCTAGGAAGTAAAGTAAGGATGAGAAGGAATTCCAAAATAATGTTTTATTGAGCAGGTTATTCCTGAGTGCAACTGGTTTTCAATTCAGGGGAACTCTAGGGCGAAGTGCAGGTTATACTTCAGCACCATCTCAACTGAAGGGACAAGAGAACTGATATACCAACTCTTCTTACTCATTGGTTGAACATTGTCCATGGAAAGATGAATTTCTTGGTACTTTTTGTATCCCCTTATGCAGGCCATAAAGGTTTTAGTGACCAGAGAAAGGCCTCAGGCAGAGTCAAAGATGCTTGTGGCTAGAACTTGTGGAGTCAGCATGTATAAGAATGGTATGCTGAGTTAATATGGTCAGGCACCAATGACAGATGCCATATAGATGGGAAGAAAATATTAAATCTTCCATCTATATTTATTTGTAACTTTCATATGTAGATTGTCAAGGAACCTGCATTTGATCTTTAAGTGAGATAGCTAACTTTGCACAAGTTTGTCCCTTCCTTCTGACACAGAATTTTGAGCATGGACTGTTGGCAGTAGTGCTTACTTTTTGATTATAGTTAATCAATCTTTACAAGATCAAAAAACATCTTTAAAAATTATTCAGAAAGCATGGTTTAAAATACCAATAAATAAGAAACTATTTCTAGAATAAAATTTTACACAGAGTTATCATATAGGGTCAGCCAAGTATATTTCAAGATTATTTAAAATATGAATTTCAATTCACCATCAGAAGTAGGAATATATTAGGGTTGGCATTGATGATGAACTCATCTAATATAGGCATGGAAGTCTTCTGAAAATCCAGTGGGAAAATGAAAATAATCTTTTCTAACTTGAGATTGGAGATGAAGCAGTAGATTTGGTATATCATTTTATGTGGTATATAACTTTTTAAATATAATTTTATGAATAAAAATCAAAGCCATATGAGTTAATGAAATCACCCAAGGTGACTATACAAAACAAGAAGAAATTAAGAGTATGAATATTTGGCTCAGCTTCTCTCAGGAAGACCAGTAGTGGATCTTTATAGGCTAACAGGTAGTATACTAGAGGTTTAGTTGTTTTCAAAAACAAAACAAAAATTTTATTCACAAGCATTTCATAATTTTTAAATGTAATGAGGACTTTTTTTGTTGTTGTACTTTAGGTTCTGGGGCACGTGTGCAGATCATGCAGGATTGTTGCATAGGTACACACATGGCAATGTGGTTTGCTGCCTCCATCCCCCCGTCACCTACA